>VZTV01055598.1:274-24603 GCA_013400875.1 Anhinga rufa
AGATAAACAGCAAAGTAGGAAGAAAAGCAATTTTTCATGATAAAAGAAGTTTACTAGTGTGGTCCCAGATGGACCTGTGTTGGAACATGCACTATTTAAAGTATTCAGAAGTGATCTGAAAAATCCTGGATTCTAACAGTCTTTATTAAAAATAGTCTTGCCATAGGTCAACTCTATCAATTATTTATGAGTATTAGTGTAGTCTTCTAATGCCCCATACTCCTTTGCTTTCATTCCTCCAGAATAAGAAATGACACCTTCCCCAGAAAATCTTCCATGTTCAGAGATTTGTTTCATTTAAATAAGGCAAGCAACTGCACAACGCCTGTTTGATATCCTGTGCTAACGCAATATTCTGCTTCACCTTTCAGGACTGGGAAAGGCCAGAGGGTCTTTAAGCAAATGCAGTAGCAACAACCCCATGTTTCAGGTGGACTTGTCATTGCAAGACACCTCAAATGACACTAATACCTTTCTCCTCCCAGCCGGCACAAAGCATGTGGCCATCAGTAGAGCGTGCAGCTGTGACCTCTTTTGCCTAAAGGTGTCCTGGCCAAAGACATAGGCATTCTGCACACATCTGGTCACAGGGGAGTGACTGCTGGAAGCACAATAATGATCTTCTAGATATGCCTATATTTAGAAAAGATTGTCTCCTGTTAAGGTATGGGATACATGACCGCTCCAAGCAGTCTGTTATCTACTCTAACACAGAAGGTTCATCATGCCTTCCCTCCTTGAACAGGCAGCTGAAAGCATCAGTAACTATACCTAAGACAGCATCAGTATTCACTGCAGTAGCTCTCACGATTATAACTATCACAAGACATAGTAACTTCAGAAAAAGGATATCCATTTTAAAGCCTTTTTTAATTTGAATAAAGGTAATTTTCCTTTTAAAAAAATAAAAGGGAATCAGGAACAATGCAAGAGAAATTCAACTACATTCTGTAGTATAACGGCAACTTATCCATCTAGTTAACAGTGCTGTACTAACTTATAACAGCACAGAATTTTGGATTGTGTGGTCACCTCTGGTACTTAGGACTGGGCTGCCAGCAAATCTAGCTGTAAGCCTGCCTTTACACATCATCATTTCACTGAACAACTAACCCAAAAGCTCCTGTTGGATTTAATGTGATCAGCCAGTTAACAGCAGCAACAAAAAAGGCAACAGGTCACTTCATTCTTGCTTGCAGTTGAACTAATTATCTGTTATGCTTTTCCTAGCCACTGCCAGTCACCTTTTTCTAAAGGGTCCACACCTATTTCTGGCTGGCATCAAGTATTACTGCTGTCCAAGTATTAAGTGCAGTACACAAGCCTAGAGCCAGGTCTAAATCCCTTAAGTGACTGGGGAGACTTCTTTCTTTATTAAAGCCAACTTTCAACACAGATCATTGCAGCAAGCCTGCCACAGTGTAACAGTTTCTAGGAAGATATGGTTTGCTGCCCACCTAGCCATCCACCAAGCAGCCTGTTACATGTGGACCCGTTTGCTGTTCCTAGGGGCTATCAAGCCAAGCTAGTCCACGCAGCAGCTTGGCTCCATTTCCAACTCTGCCTTGCTAGGACAGACTCCAAACTCAGGCTTTTTATGTAACCACTTTCCTAGAAAACTTCTCCCTGTGATTTATTATATTTATAATACACATAATAAAATACATGCTTCTACATTTTTGCTTCATACATTTAATACAATATCAGAAAAACCTGTAATCCCGCACAACAGTAGGATCTTTTTAGTTGCATTCATTAAATACCCAAGTTATAAATGTAACATTAAACTAGTCATGAAATGTACCTTCTCCTTGCCTGAATTTGCCCCTATGTGGCTAGCCTGCTTCAGACCGGACAGAGTCCTCTCACAACTCCTCTTTCTTCATGGTATCAAGGAGCTTGCTCTAGTGTGGAGCACTAACTCCTTTACCAAGTTACCAATACAAAGTTTCTAATCCACCGATTACCCTCCCCTCCTGTCCTGGTCAGTACTTCATATGCCTGACACCTAGAAAGATCATTATGCTTCCCTGTGTAAATATGCTTTTGTGGCCTCTGAAGAGACATACTAAGCACTGCGGAAACTTGCAGAAAGCTGCCACAGAGGCCAACCAGTGCTGGTTCCTCCTTCCTGCCATCAGCTTAGCACACTGACTCTGACACCTGATATGATTCATTGGCTTGTGCTTTAAAACACACAGGATTTCAGGTTATTGATCATCTACATACAGAGCATACCACATGAGCTTTCAAAACCAAGAGTAAACACTGTCAGATTACAAATAGAGATGCTCAAGATGAACCACTGTGAGGCTGCAAACCATTTGCTTGTACAAAGTCAGGGTGTTATGAAGGGCAGCCTCTCGACAGAACACATGCCTAGCCTCAAACCATGGTGACAATCTTACAGGCAATCCTTTACAGAGGCCAGGCTGACCAGGCAGTAGCTGTTAGAGATCTGTTACTCGATGCTATGAAATACCGTTTCCAAATTACAGCAGCAGCCACTCGTGCTGTGGGTAACTATAAAATTTCCACTTAATGCATGTTAATTGGATTATTATTTTAATGACATGCTCACTGCCCCCACATTAATAACAAATGAGTTCTCTCTAATTATTATCAGAGTAACTCCCATACAAATTAATGATTAGGCCATTGAGATTGTGCAGCTGAATTGCCATTAATTCTCACATTTGAGCAAATTAGCTAATAAAGTGACATTATAAAAGGAAATTCCCTTATGTATTACTGAATCCCTTCACTCATACCAAAGGCACACAACAAGTGTCTGCTAAGCGTTTTTTCCTTTTATTAAATATTAAGCTGAAATTATTTATTATAATCTGGGGAAAAAAAAAAACTGACTACAAAAAGCTGCATTTTTAAGTTTTGTGTATTTGTAGGTAGTGATAAAGTACAATTTTTTAAACCACTGCTGGTACAGCATAGTGTAACATAGACAGTCACAGACCTAGTAACATCAGAATAACTTAAAATTTTAGAAATGTTTCTACCTCCAACAGCACCAAAAACAATAGATGTCATGTGATAGCCATTGCAGGATTTTCTACATGTCTAGGACTTCTAAATCAACATAAACCACATTTTTAAAAAGGATGTAACCTAATCACCATTTACAGTATATTAAGATTATACTACTGCATGTTTATAAATAAAGAATTGAGTTTCTAAAGTTACATGAATGCATTATAGTAAAGGTAAAAACCTCTTCCTTGCTAGGTGCCACACACACCTTTCTGACATGGTTGGTAGTCATTTACTCGTTCTGTAGTCATTCAATAATTCAAAAAACAAAACCTAGCTTACAGCGTCATTTCATGTAGCTCGCAGGCATATGTCTGGCCCCCAGGCTTCTCATATTATCTGCCTCGGACTGAGCTTTCCTACCCTCCTAACCACAGGCATTTCAAAGTGTAATGCACTGACAGAGATGGGAGACCTTTCCTGCCACCACCTCCACCTTCAACCCATTTCTTTCTAATCTCAGTTTTAGATCATGATTTGTATGTTCTGAACACAGTTGCTAGCATTACTGTACTAAGCACACCCTATTATCTTTACCTTTCTACATTATGAAAATTAAAACTTGCCAGAAATATGCAGTTGCACTGCAGAAACCAATATCCATTAATTTTCCAGGCAGAATATCCATGAACTAGCACATATAAAAGATGCATAGCTCTGGATACGATTACTACGCACTTTGGTGCAGAGGGAGTAAAGATCTCCCTGGCATTAATTTAAATGATCATATTGCTCACAGTAGCAAAACTACATCATTTGATATTAATACCCTTAACATTGATATTAAAATCACCCAACTGATGTAATTGAAAATGTTCAGTAGCTCCTTCAAGAATGAAGGGTTGCAGCAGTCAACATTTTCTACTGCTTTTCAAAAAGATATGTTTGTATGTGGATTACCTAGTAATGCGATTTCAGTTTAGCACGCTATTCATATGCAAGTATAACTGTAGCCAAATGGGTAAATCAGTGAGCTATATGCAAGGCTTATTAGATTTAGCATGCTCAGCAGTTTGCAAGACCAAGAATTAAATGTGTAGACTATCGTCCTAACTAGTCACCACAGCAGTAGAATAATATACGTGCTTTATAGACTCCAACTGGGTACAAGAAAAGCAGAAAAAACCCACACAACATTAAATGGAAAAATATAAGTGCTCTTATTTCAGTGAGACCCTGGATATACTCAAATCATGCCATGGCAACTGAAGTTTAGTCCATTTACTCATATGTTTAATAAAGGTACCTCAGAAGACTGTACAACCTGTCTGATGCCCTCAAGGAGTTTATATAAGTGCTAAGGGAAAACATCCTTGTTACTAGCTTGGTTACAATTACTACTTTGAGGTTTTATTTCTACCCTTTTCAGAGCACATTGGCTGAAATCCACTGCAAGTTCCATACCCTGTAGCAACACAGCTACAGCAGTGTCTTCCGCTGTTCTTCATGATCTGAGTGAGACAAGCTTGGGAACTCTTGTCCAAGTACAACCTAAACATTCAAGCCTGCAAATAAGTCAAAGCACAGCAGCTCTGAGTCATTGTAGCTTCCTTTCTCCATCTGGAAGGAAATAACAGTCACTTCTGCACTGAGTGTTTCTCACTGCTAGGTGTAAAAGACTACTGCTTCACTATGCACTACAGTGGAAAAGCTGAAAAGCACCAAACACTATTTGGAAAGCATCACACTACAGTGCTTCAGCCACAGCTCCTTGTTACAGTCTCTGCAATACAGAAGCTCAGGATACAGTAAATATCTGCTGTTTAGCCCTCTCCCATCATCCAAACAGTAGATTGCTGCAGTTTGCCCCAGCACAAGCCAAACTACACCACTGACTTCAGGGGGGCCCACCTATGATCATAGAAGAAGGCTTCTCCACACCTAAGCCCTACCCTCGCTCATGGAGCTCGCAGGGGTACCCTAGCAGGGGCCTCAAGGCAGCGGGTACTCCTTTACCACATTAGCCTCTGCCACATCACAAGAAGTGAGCATCTTACAGCTACGGATCGGGAGTGTTTAGCTTCACAGCTGTGGCCAGCGTGAGGACGTGGGCCCTCAGGGAGCAGCAGCCACGTAGTACCCAGGTCCCTTGGGACAAGGACAAGAGCTCCTCTGTGGTGTCCCAGGACACAAAAACCTGAAGGAACAAGCACCCTCAGCCCCAGAGAGCGTGGGCAGCAGGCCCCGGGAGGGCCCGGAGAGCACAGAACTCAAAGAGCTTCACCTCGGCGACCGAAAGCCAAGCCGTGCACCTCCTGGGCGGGCGGGCAGGCCTCAGGGCGAGCCGTCAGAGGCAGCAGCTGCGGAGCACGGCACAACCGCCGCCAGCGCCTCACCGAACAGCAGCGCCCTGAGGCGGGCGGCGCGGCGAGCCGGACCTCGGCCCGGCCGGGAAAGGGCAGGAAGCGCCGGCGCGCGCGCCTCCCGCCTCCGCGGGGCGCGAGGGCCGTGAGGGGGCGGCCGTGAGGGGCGGCTGTGAGGGGACAGCCGTGAGGGGACAGCTGCGAGGGGCGGCCGTGAGGGGACGGCTGCGAGGGGGCGGCTGCGAGGGGACAGCCGTGAGGGGACAGCTGCGAGGGGCGGCCGTGAGGGGACGGCTGCGAGGGGCGGCTGTGAGGGACAGCTGTGAGGGGACAGCTGCGAGGGGTGGCCGTGAGGGGGCGGCTGCGAGGGGCGGCCTCATCCTGCACACCAGACAAACCTGAGGAGGGAAGGCTTCTCCTCATGCCGGGCTGTGCGCTGCTACGGTGGGCAGAAACTGAGTTGAGAAGCAAGCCTGCTAGGGGATGCTGGTGCCACATTGGAGAGGTTCCTTGAAGGTAATACAGCCCACTTGCTCACCAACTACCAGGGCAGGTTATTGAGCCTCTCTTCAATCTTGGTCAAACAGGACTAATTAAAAAGCAGAGCTGATTAAGGCTTATTTTTCAGAGAACTGTTTCATACATCTTTCTTTCCAATGTGTGCATGTGATAGCTTTTACAATACAAAAGCAAAATTAAAGTTTTTATATTCCACCAATTGCTGTATAACATTGCCATTACTAGTTATACTGAGACTGTGGAATTTGGTATATGATTCAAATGAGCATTTGTGATTTTTTTAATGTTATCTGATGTCATGGCAGCACTCAGACTCTATAACCTGGTGTGAGAAGTTGGTATGACCATGGAAGAGGTCTAGTTTTGCTTTGCTTAAAATTTCTTCTACTTGTCTCAGAAACATTGGCTATTGTGGGTGAAAATGTCCCACACCTGGGTTGTGGGATTTCTCACTATCATTGCCTTTAATGCAAGCCATGTAAAAACATCTTTTTTTTTATAGAGAAATAGAAGTGTATTTATGTACAAAATACTATTTCTGTTTAGTTTAGTAGTGTAGTAGCTTATGTTACGTCACCTTTCATCTTTGGGTTGTGAAACTTAGTTTTGTACTCTGACCACACCTGAAACATTAACAACCGCTGCCAGGATGGTAGGAACAAGTATCTGGAAATGTGACAAGTTGGTTTTTGTGGGCTTAATTGTATCTTAGCCAAAGGAAGGCCACTGTGTTTCAGATTGTCACCCGATAGGAACTGCGTTCTGTAGCCAGGAGGAAAAGTCTTAGCTTTTATGGTTTTGTAGCCTTTGTACCACACATGAGACTGGACATAGCAGGTTATAATTTGATATGTGTGTATGATTCTTCTATAAATGTTCTTATGCAGAACTTACATTAAAAATCTTAGAACCTTTTGGATTGTAGCAAGTGGGAAATTAAATGCTCTTGGTTAAGGAGTGCTGTCTAACCTAACTGCTTAGTTTTTAGAATGCAACCTTATTTACATGAACAAATTCTGGCCTAATTAGTAGCTAGTTGCTGTTTTAAGCTTATTTAAGTTTATAAGACCATATAATCTTCCTGATTTCACTGTACTCTCCTCCTCAAACTTGGTCTAGCTTTCAGAAATTGGTTGCCTTTTGGCTTCACAGTAGTGATAATCACTGAAGCATGAATCCTTAGCCAGTAATGAAGTTGTAGTCAGAACACTTCTGCAAAAAACATTATTATCCTTATTTGGTGTCAAAGGAATCCCTTATGTGACATGGGATGGTGCGTGACCAGAAGAGCTTAGAGCTGATTTAGGTAGGATTTTTGTCAAGCTGGGCAAAATGCCATTTTCCCCCCTTGATCTTATTATTTAAAGGGATCAAATCTATTTGCTAAAATGTTCCATAATTTTTCTGGAAGCAAGAACACAACAGGAGTGTACACATCTCAACAGCTTAATTGGTTTTAAGGAAATGTAAACGTGCTATACAGGAACGTTAGGCAAGCTTAAACAGGTTAAGTTCCCTTTTTAGTGACTCTGGATGTATTTTTAGAGTGCTACATGAATAATTTGCAGAAGGTACTCATCTCATGATGTAGAAGATACCCTTATTCTAGAGGGAGAATACAGGAAGCCTAAAGGAGCACGGAAACCTTCTTCCATGAGAGCATGTAAGGCAGTGAGCTGTCCATATGCTCACATGACTAGGTTCTGTGTGGATCTCGCATATGAGTTGCAGGAGACCTGTTGACTTTATAGTTGGAGTCTTTCTGGTTTAAATGTTTCTGTCACCAGGTGGAGAAGGTAAGGGAGCCCCTCTAATAGACACTGCTGTTCACCTCACTATGAAGAAACATGCAGAATTAAAAGGATCTCTGTATCAAATGCACCTTTGAGCCTGACCTAGCTGTTACTATGATGCTGAATTAACTTTTTCGATGCTCAAGGCAAAGCTGCATAATTCTAGAACCATGTTCTGTAAAAGTCCTTCTTGCTTTCCAGGTGGTAACTACATTCTGCTGAAACTAGTTTCTTCTATATCTCCCTACCCCCACAAGCAAGCAGTTATATTAATTTTACATTCAGATTTTAAGATTAAGTACTGGAATTCCCTACACCTCAGAAGTTAAAGTTGCTCTGGCAGTGTGAGCTTAACCGCTTTGCTTGTTCTATATGCTCTAGACCTGTTTGGCTATTTAGATCTATTATGAGTGAAGAACAACAGCTCTCTTCGGAGTCTGAAATAAGTGGGGGAAAATCGTGTGTGAACTATTCTGTACTCCTATTTGATTAAGATCAAATTTCTTACCCAGACCTGCCTTAAAATAGCACTTTTTTACTCATAATTCAGTATTGTTTATAATGAAGTAGTGTCATGAGAAATAAGTGACCCCTCTTAATCATGATTTGCATCTAAATAAATATCCTAATATCAAAGCCATCTTTAAATGGGGAATGGAAGACGTTGTCTGGAAAATGCTGACTTCTTACCCATGGACACTTTGTTCTGCAGCAAACAGTACATGACTGCACAGTTAGGGGGCTGCTGTCTGCATTCAAAACTGCATTGTTTGTGGGAGCTCATCTCTGGTATTTTGCAGTTGATGTTAGAACATGCATCTGCCCTGTACAGGCAGTGAGGAAATGCAGAATCCTGCTGGGAACAGGGAGGGCAGCGCAGGAAAGGGTTCAAAGCAAACCTCCTGTGGAAAACTTTTCCTTTTTCCATTCAGTGAAAAAGGAAACACTGGAAGACTATCTTATCTTCTTAAATTTGAACTCTAAATTAGTACTGAGAACTGGATGAGCTGAAGATCCCTCTTTCAGCATCCCATCTTCAATAAAGGCTTGTATTTGGTATAATTGTTACTTTGGTATAAATTGTTCATTTCCTTCTCGCCCTTTCCTAATCAAAGTCAGCATCCAGCCATGGCACATCTGAGGAAATAATCAAGAGCTTCTGCAAGTAAAAACTAGCTAGGCCCCTACTACTGGAACAAGCAACTAGAGCCTTGCAGCATTTTTCATGGCTGCCCTAGTATAGAATTTAATTATTTGATGGTATTTCTGTATATATTGTTAGACTGCCATGCCTCGTGCGCACCTGAATGCATGACAAATTAAAAGTGCCTCAATGAGGAACAAAAGCATCAGACTCCAGGGAGTGAAAAGCAATGTGTTCTGTGCAGAACAGTAAATGTATTTTATTTTGGATTTCTAAAAGCCACTGTGGTGGAGGAAAATTAGGGATTCTATGGGGAGAACTAGAGGTCTATGCATCACCCATAATGTTTCCCCGAAGCTATGGAAAGGAGAGTAGAAGGCAGTATATGATGGTCCTGCCGATAGACAGGAAGTCTGATGTAATCTATCCTGATGCTGCTTTTCCCACAGTTCAGATTTCCTCCTATTTTGCTGATGAATGAAGTGATTCATAAATCTGGGAAGAAGGAGAAAACCACCTTTGATTTATTTGAAGATTGGTAGATCCAGCCTGAAAATTCATTGCTATTGAAACATTAATGCAATTGAAACTACAGTATTTTAGAATGAGCTAGTCATAAGTAAATGCCTTGATTTGTAAAGGTATTTCTCAAAAAGGGTTCTCTAGCATTTAAGAAAGAGGCTAAAACTAGGTTTGGTGAATCTATATTTAGCTGCATTTAATCTGTTTTACAACAGAGTTGCCGCAGTTAAAGAATGTGTCTTTTACTGTGCTAACATATGGTATGATTATTTTAAACTCAGACTGAAGCTATCAGGAATAGGAGCCTGACTCAGATCCCTAATGGGATCTGAGCTTCCGAATCACTTGTCTCAGACTGCAAATCCACTGGTGTATAACCTCAGTGAGTATTTCGGCTTTTTTGCAGAAGCTGTATGTAATGTAAAACACATTCATTGGAGTTTAACTTTTCATAGTAAGAATCTTACATGCTTGAAACAGACGTGCCTAGGGCCATGTTTTAACCATTTAAGTGTGGAAGTTTGAAGAAAAATACTTTTAAATACTCACAGGCCCCAGTTGGGGCCTGAGGCATCTGCTGTTATTGATAACAATATTTGCTTCAGTGTTTTAACTAATTCTTTCAGATATTCAGGTCCTTCAATGTGATCTCAGTCTTATGTGACTGGTTAGCATGTAATAGTTCTGTAGTTCCAAGGTATTTGTAATTTAGTGTTAAAGGTACCACGAGGTATTACAGGGTAAAATAAGTCCCTCTCTTGATCCTGGTCAAGGCTTCTAAAGTGATGGCATCGACAGGTGACAAAATATATTTTGATAATTTGAAAATTCCTGTCAGAATTTGTGTAATGTTGTAAGAACTTCATTTGAAGTCTGAACTACTTAAGGATTCTGTGCTTGTAAACAGTTGTCCCAGCAAGATCATAGAGTAAATATTCTCTTTTCTGAAAGCTAAAGCAGATTTCCCATTGTCCTTGTCAATTTTATGAAAAGCAAGAGATGGTTCCTTGATTGAATTACAGCCTGCATGTTCCGTTTCAGGGGCCATCCCAATTCTTGGAAAAGTTTTGCTGAAGAGTTGTGGGATTTGTGGGAGGGGATTCTCCTCTAGAATAGACAGAATTCCAATCTGGGAAAATTTGTCTTGAGGGCCAACAAAATTGCCAGTAGTTGGTACTCATCCATAATCAAGACAAATTTTTACTTGAGCTTCTGGTCAATCAAAGTGATTCTGTGAAATCAGCTTCACAGTCAAATGGCTGTCTGTGGGAAGAAAAACGCAAGCTGATGCAGAAGTGGCTTTGTGGATGAGTGCCAATTTCTCTGAGTTTTGGCTTTTATTCACAGAAATGTTGACCAACTTTTAAGCTTTTTAATAGAGATGATTTTGAATTTGGGATGTGGCAGAGCTCAGTTCAGCACTCCCAAGTTGAATACAGTAAATCCCCTTATATATTTTCTTGTATTAACTGCTCATTAAACATTGGGCTAGGATGTCTGTACTCAGTATAAATAAGCTGTGATTTGGCTGGCACCTATATATCCAAGTACAGTATAAATATTACAAATTCTTTTTCTTGACCAGAAAAAAAAAATAATTAGGCAAGAAGCTGACATCTTAAAGGATAAAATCAAAAAGTAGAGGAATGGAATGTTTTTGAACTTCAGAGTAGAGCACGAAATATTAGCCTTCTTCCCTCCAAGAACTGCATTAAAGTCTGGTCTGCTTTTGCATCCAATTTATCTTAGTTGCTGCATTCTTTCTGAAATTTTTCTAAAACTTACCAAAGATCAGAGTCTTTCAGTTGTCTTAAATTATATTCCCTGCATGTCTTTGTTACATTGGTGAGAAAAGGAGATGATGCTTGAGAAAGGAGTGTTCAGGATATTCATTTGCAACAGAATTAAGTCGATCTTTGACAGAACCGGAGGAAACCAATTCTGTTAGATGGGTTTGTAGTACACTGTATTATGAAATTCATACCTTTATTATAAGTGTACAAGCAAATATCTTGTTTAAGACAGATGTTTCTGGGAAGAAAGCTTTTCTGAGAAACAAGGAAAAGCAGGCTTGGGGAATAAAAGGTCAGCTGAAGAGTTCTGAGTGTCAGGAATGGGATATTGATTTTTTTTTTTTCTTATCTATGTAACATCATTCTTAATGTGTGCTCTCCAACCACTGACAAGGCTTATTCTAATCACTGTTTGAAGAAAATGAATGGGAGGCTACCAAAAAGCTGTAATATGGAAAAGAGATTCTTTCTTCACGGAAGAAAAGGTTTTGATTGTGATTAAAGGTGCTTTTACTGACTGAGCTTTCAAGTAGGTGTAATTTCTAATTACTTTAATTATCTCATCAGGATTATAAAGCTGGAGCTATTTTAATCATGTGTATAACTTATAAAAATAATTTTCAAGATTCATTATAAAACTTATAATCAGGAATATAAAGCTATAGTTATTCTGTAGTTATTATATATAGTTATTTTTCTGATGTTAAACATCACTGACTCCATATGAAACACTGATAACACAAGCTTATTAGATGAAGAAATCTGTTTATTTTTCAGAGAAAAAAAAGCCCATGCTTTATGGCCTTTCAAGGTCATAATGATCCCATTCTGATTTCACTACCGTGGTGCCACAGAAATTCACCTAGTGGCTCCTGACCCAAACAAGTACCTTCTCCTTATATGCCATGAACATATTTTGGTTTATACATTATGCATTTATATATTTATAGTTTACCTTTATGCATGTTCGTGCTCTAAAGTTCACAGTGAGGAGGCAGTAGCTGGTTACAGCCTGGCCCCTCTGGCGTTAAATTGTTCCTTGTATCAGGTGCATTTTCATACCTGTGTTCTGAAAAGTGAGCTTTTTGGGTGTAGTTTAAAAGCCTCAAGTTAGTGTAATGGTTCCCAAAGACTGTGTAGCTAAACTAGCTGCAGAAGAATTTAGCTAAATGTGAGAGGGTAAGCAAAGTTTAGTTTCAGCAGGTAGTGGTTGTGAGTTTATGTAACTAGCAGTAAAAGGTGTGGGGAGGGGTGTTAAGAAGTAGGAAAATCCAAGTCTGACTCTTCGAGCCATGAAAGTTTAGCTGTAAAAAAGATCTGATATCATAGGGGCCAGGGAGAAGCTTCAAATAGGTGTTATACTGCACAGAATTCTTTATGTACCCGAAATCCTTGTTGTGCTAATACAGTTGGGTTTTGAAGAGAATACCTGACCTCTTTTAAATTTAGAGTCAAGACAAAGCATTATAGAACAGCCTAAACTCCTAACTTAGTCTTCAGTCTCCTAGAACAAATGTGTTCTCATTTTCACAGTACAGGTTACTTCTCAGAATTTTAAGTATTATGAAGTCTACAATATGAAGCTTAAAAAACTAGAATATTATGGTATACTTCAGATGTTTGTGGTGTTTGGATTTAAGCCCTGATTCTGCTGCTATTTGGCTAAATTGTAAAAAAGATACTGCCTTGAATAGAGGCAGGATTGGTCCATTATAATTAGAAATATTACATTCACGTTGATGATTCTGTAGACGACCATGCAGTGTTTATGTGGATAACTGAAGAATTCATCATAATTAATGACACTTCCATGAAAAGCATAAAATTTCATTGGTTAAACTAAGACATTCTTAGGCTGCAAGAGTAATTATTGGGGTTTTGCCAATTTTGACTAGATCTGCAGAGCTCTGAGGAAGAAAAACATAAATCCCTGTTTTAATAGTATCCATTGTGTGGCTTGAAGCTGTCGGAATCCTGATGAATTATGTTTGCAGGAAGAGTAAGTGATTCACTGCTAGTGCATTACAGAATGTTGTATTGATTGTAGTGCTGGCATGTAGAATCTATAAAACTTCTCTGTAGGTATGGAAATCTACATTACAAATGAAGATTTAATAACTGTCATGTAGAAATCACAAGTGAATTAAACTGCTTGTAGAAAGGTTTTAAATCTCAATTGACTTCTGCTTTCTCCATGGCAGGGTTCATGCTGTCTGCTACTCCAAAATTCCAATTATTTTTTCCCCTTTATTACAGTTGGTTCATATCTGTTATAAATTTGCCAAATTATTCTTAAAATGATCTGTTCTGAATGCCTGTGGCTTTGGGAAGGAAAGAAATCTGAAACTACTAGATAAAGCAGAAGCACACAGTTAGACATCCACCCGAAGATGATGTTTTCTAATCACTACAAAGTTTTAAGGAGCAATGCTTCTCTACATTTTTGTAACCATGCTGACAGGTCTGCGGCTTCCTGAACCCATCAGATATAGCCTTACTGCTGATTATTGATTTCACAGCACAAGAAAGGTGCTTCAACAGAGAAGGATAACTTCATTTTTTGTTTTTAAAAGAGAGAGGGGTTGGTTTTGTTTATTTGTAGATAACGTTTCACCTGTAGACAAACTTCTGCTTTAATAAATACTGATACAGAGGACTAGTTAGGAGTGTGAGATCTGGCTTTTTATGACAGGGAAAGGAGTTGAGTTCACCCTTGGCTAAAAATAAACTGCCTGATGTTTGGCAAGCATTGGTTCCATTTCGTGCTCTGTTGCAGTCTTCCTTTGTCATTAGGAACACCTCATCAGGTCTGTATGACATCTGTTGTATTACAGGAAGATACTGTTCTGCAGCAACTAGTGAGAGTAACATGGGGTTAGTTCTGTGCCCAAATTTCAAATGGGCTGGAGTTTTGCTACAGCAGCAGCCCTCCATTTCCAGGAGCACAATGCAACAAACACCATAGTCTTAAAGAACCAGAAATGGAAAAAAAAACAAAACTGAAATGAAATGTGGAAGTGATTGATGGAACCTAAATGGGTATTGGGTCTGTTAGATATCCCTTGTATGACCTTAGAGACTATGTGATTTTCTACACGCTTTCTTTTTTACCTATTAAACATAGGTAGGACCCTTCATTGGTTTCTTACATTTCTTATTTAGAGGTTAAACTTCAAGGAGTGCAGAATCTTGCTGCCCCCATAGAGCAGTGGGGTTTTAATCTGAGGCGTCTGGTTATGTAATAAGAATGGTAAGCAAGGTTTAGGTGAGCCAATTTGAGGATGCCAACAAGACCCAAGGACCACTTCTTTCTAAGGTTTGCAGACTAGAACCCTGTGTGCCTTTGTAAATACACATTTTTCTATATCTATTTTAATACCAGATAAGCTTTACTTCAGTGAATATAAAATTAAGTACTATCTGACATTCCTGAAGTTCTGTTCTAGGAAGTGTGCATGCTACAAACAGTAATGCCAGAGGATTATTTATTATTTTTAAGTTAATGCCAAACAAATCTATTACCTGCCAGTTTCTCTTTCTATTTTGTCACTCTTTTATAACAGAAGTCCTCTAATTGTGTGTGTTTATAGACTGAATCTCTCAGTCAATAAATGTTTTTATTGACTTGCAGGGAGTTCAATATTTGGTTAACATTAAAATAGCTGGCTTATGGGAGAGCTCTGAGGAGTGACTGAGCCCTATAAAATGGGTAGATGAATGTTTGCGAGCTCTGAAGTGCTCACAGAAAAATACAACGAGAGGTTTAGTCTGCTACATCTTGACTCTCCTTTTGCCCATGGTATAAGTCATCTCTCTACCCTGCTTTTCCATCAAAAGGATAAGGATTTTCAATTGGTATTTTTCTGTCATTAACTCTTTCAGAGTAAGTGAATTTAAGTGTGACAATTTGTGGTAGTTTGAGCATTAGGTTGTAAAGATATTAATCTGGGCCACTTTGGGAACCAATAGCTTCAGGATGAACTCTCTCAAATAAGACTGTTCTCAGGAGACAGCATTGATCTAGGATTTAAGCTAGGGCAAACTATTAAAGCAACTGTTCCAGTGGACAGCAGTGAAAATATTGCTGATTCCTTCGTGCAGACCATGGTATTTCCAGAAAGAACAAGAAAACAAACTAGAATTTCTGGTGTTATGCTAATGAAATTTCCACCTTAAATCAACTGAGATACATGACTGGTGAAGAAAGAGCTTTGAAAAATGTATAGCAGTTTTGGAAAATAAAATAAAATGGACAGCATTATGTAAAAAGCAGTGTTGAGCTTTCAGACAACTTGAATTAAATTTGGCTATTTCTACACTGAGGGCAACTCATACAGAAGTTAAGGTTTATGTACATTGTTGTTCTACTCTTTCAACAGACTGATTACAAGTATGAGTGAAGAAAGCAGGTACTACATTACCAACTTGCAGTACAAAGAGAGAACCATGTAAAAGCAACAAACTGGCTTTGTCTTAGTTTGTGCCTTAGCCTATGTCAAAATGCAAGATGCATCCTTAAGCATGTGCATTTTGACAGGTGTAAAAGAAAAGCTATAGTATCATAATTGGCTCAGAAACCTGGAATGACAGTAAATAAGGTTTTATAAAGCCTAATTTGAAACTTCCTCTAATGGGACTTAAATTTAGAGCTGCCAGTTTCTTCAAATTCCACAACTGGAAGGGTATCTCAGCTGGACTTTACAAAACAGGTCAAAAAGCAAACATTCAGAATTAAAATCATTACACAGACCATGCATGATTTTAATAACATCAAGAACATTAGCATTTTAATAGGGATGCATAGACACTGAAACCATTAGGCCATAAGAATTTGAGGCTGTGTTATTCAAAATTCAGCAGTACTGCAAAACAAAGTTGCATCAGTGTTAATACTGGCTTAGATTACAAATTTCATGAGGTTTAAACAAATTTTCCCAAACTTTTTTGTCTTTAAAAAAATAGAACTAGTGTTCTGAATTGTAAAGTGATAATGGGGATATTTGTGGCCATGTTAAATCATTTTAACATCTTTGATGTGTAGAGGTTGAACATGGTAAACGACAACAGTTGTGAATAAAGCATGGGCATGTAAATCTTTGAACCTTTTACAAATTATTATTAAAAAATGAGCTGTCTCCTTTTCTGTGTAAGTGCAACAGGAAAGGATTGAAGGAGGTGGGTTTTATTGTAAGAAGATAGTACCCACACTTTCTGGCTGATGGATATTTAACCTTTACTTCGGCCCCTTCAGTGTGAACAAGACAAGTCAGGTTCTGTCCTATGACCACCAAGTGCCAATATCCACAGCAAATTAATTCTAAAATCCGCTTAGTTTTTATTTTTTCTGTAAAGTAGATTTTCCAGTGTCATTGTAATTCTGAACATTTCATTTTTGTCAGTGTTGTTTCTCCAGTGTGGCCACAGAACTCAATACTGGAAAAGATGGACACTTGAAAATTTTGTCACTTCAATATCCCAAGATACCAATGAAATCCTTAAATTTTTAGAAGATATTATTATGACTTCCCACTATGTGTCTGACTGGCGTTTGCTGTTGTAGGCAACAGTGCTGTACAATTATATTGGTATATTTAGCACAGTATCTTAAAAGCTCAAATAATATAATTTAACATGAAATAGTAAGTTCTAACTAATGTACAATATTTCGAAGGTTAGTTCTGAACAAATCATTGTTTGTTGTTAAGGTACAACTTATTTCATACATGCTTTGTATATTTTTCTACTTGCTGTTTATGAGGACAGGTATTCAGAAGAACTTTTCAAAGTTATTTATTACTGCCTGTAACCATGGGGATATATAACAAGCAGTTATCACAGAATCCCAGAATCGCAGAATGGCAGGGGTTGGAAGGGCCCTCTGGAGCTCCCCCCGTCCAGCCCCTGCGTGAGCAGCACCCCCAGAGCAGGGGCACAGGACCGCGTCCAGGCGGGGTGTGAATGGCTCCAGGGAAGGAGACTCCACAGCCTCTCTGGGCAGCCTGGGCCGCTGCTCTGGCACCCGCACAGCAAAGGGGTTTTGCCTCAGATTTCAGTGGAACTTCCCGTGTTCTAGCTTGTGCCCGTTGCCCCTTGTCCTGTCGTCGGGCACCGCTGAGAAGAGCCCAGTCCCACCCTCCTGACACCCGCCCTTCAGATACTGATAAGCACTGCTGAGATCCCCCTCAGCCTTCTCTTCTCCAGGCTGAACAAGCCCAGGTCTCTCAGCCTTTCCTCACCAGGGAGATGCTCCATCCCCTGAGCATCCTTGTGGCTCTGCGCTGGCCTTGCTCCAGCAGCTCCCTGTCCTTCTGGCACTGGGGGCCCAGCACTGGACACAGCACCCCAGCTGCGGCCTCCCCAGGGCAGAGCAGAGGGGCAGGATGGCCTCCCTCGCCCTGCTGCCCACACTACTGTTCATGCAGCCCAGGACACCGCTGCCCTCCTTGGCCCCGAGGGCACAGCGCTGGCTCAGGGTCACTTGCTGCCCACCAGCACTCCAAGGTTATGGAAGATTCAGTTGTGTTGCCTTTCTATGTTAGATGTTCCTGAATTTCCAACCTGCACTTCCTGCTAGAAGCCACATTCAGAGTTTACCAAGTCATTGGAAAGGTATGTGGGGCTTAACTATTGTGCCCTTACAACCCTGTTCTTGTATGTCTTCAGCATGCCTCACTTAGAGATGAAAGTGAAATATTTTATCCCAATTAGCATGGAAGAGTGATTTTTACATCTGCAGAGTGCATTCTGGCAGTCCCGAGTGATAGCCTGTTTCATCTCAGCCAAGGAAATTAATTTTTTTTCTGTCTTGGCTGCTTTGGCAAAAGACAGTGGCAAGGTCAAAAATATTCTGTTAAATATTTGGATTTGGAACCTATGAAGGCCAAATACTATTTTATCCTTTTCTGCAGGAAGATCTTTGGAAAATTAACTATCAACTCTGTAGGTTTTTTTTAAACTGGGGCCTTGGCCCATCTGCCAAGTTAGCTTTTCCGCTGGAGATGTTGAGATGGCTTGTTAACTTATAAATTTTCCTTAAACATAATAGATCAGGTATTTTCTTTGGCTTCCTGTAAAATCCCCAATGCATCCTGAGTCTAGGCCTCTGTCATTTGGTAAAGTATTGATAGGCCAAATTCAGCAGTTACCACTTAATTAGCAGAGTTCAACGAATCTGGAAATCCTGTGCAGCATTCTGGATATTTTTAATGAGGATTTTTTTTTCCTCTAGGGATTTGCAGTGCTGATAAAATAGTACCACTTGTCAGCCATGAGTTATGTTTTGAATTCTCTGCCAGGGCCCTTTTTTTCTGAATCTCTGGAATGAAAGAGCTGAAGAAAATAACTTAAGTTCTAGACCTTATTTTTAAAAAATAATGAAGTACCTGACTCCCACTGATATCAGTTGGGTCTAAATGCCTATTTTAATTATATTTTCTGACCATTATTCTAATTAGTTATTTTAAACCACTGCATGCCATCAAGGTGTTGAAGAAGGTTTCCTACCTGGCTCCTTTACTTTTATACTCCTCAGTTGGTAAAAATGGAGACTTTGCCAGCTGGAAAGATGTACCTGAGGTCTGCTCCCAACACAAAGTCTTCTGTTTGTAGAGTGGCTTCTTAGAGAAGGAGGGTCTTTAGATGTTATAGGTTAAAGCAACTGTTGATGGTTCTTGCAGAATCAATACCCACATAAGGAAGATCATAATAAACTTAACTTCATGGAATTCTCCCAGTTCCCAAAGAATAAGCATAGTATAGCCAAGAATCTTATCTACACATAGGCTTCTCTTACCATTAACCAACAAAACAGTTGCCTGGGTCTAAGCAGAGAATATTGCTTTTCAGGTAGCTGGGATGGTGTCACAGACAGTGAACAGGGTATCTGAGAACAGAGCTTAAAAAGAAAATTACCATGTAACAAGCCACTGTACCAAGAGTGGTCACACTCTGTGCTTGAAATAAGGATTTAATTTAAACTTAACAAGTTTCTCGCATGCTAGTTAAAACTAAATTGATTAGAAATATATGTTTTGATTTGACAACTGTGCTGCAGGAGAAGCATTTATTACATAGCTGTTGAAGTAACTGTTTTCTCGATCAATTGATATTTCATGTTCAATAATAAAAATGGATGTAAACTAAATGCAGAATCCATCCTACTTAGGACTTAAAATTAAATGCTTTCCAAAAATGTTTATCAGAACTTCCCACTGTGGCTTGTGGCTAATTTGATCAAATGGTACGATTTTTCTCCTTTCACCTGTGTCTGAAGCAGATGAAATTGTGGGAGGAATATGTTGCTTAATTAACTCTGCATCAAAATTAGGGCCTCTTGTGTATTATATGCTTGGTGCTGTAGTCTGTTCTACACAATTTATTCCTCCGCAGCTCAGATATTTCTGCTTGTTTAAATGGTTTAATTGTTTTGATATGAAATTATTACATTTTTCCTCTGCCATACAGGCACCTCCTAGAGTACTAGTTACATAACCCTTCACCTGATAAATAGTATATGTGAGTGTTCAGAGAATGAACACGATCCTGATTGCCCTTGGTATGCATCTGAATGAGCTTGGAATCCCGATTTGATCATCGTATCCTTTACGGTAAATGAGACCCACATCCGGTTGCAGTTTTTAAGATTTAAATGTGCACAAATGTTTTCTTGATTTGGATGCCTTGGTCTGGATACATTCGGCCATTCAAACCTGTAATCTCTACTTACTCATGAGTTATTAATTTAATTATGATTTGCATAAAAGTTGACTAGAAAATGGCTGGATTCTTCAGACACATCTGTATTCATAATAGAGATGAGGAAAAAACAATGAAGATATTAAAAAAATGAAGTTATAACTTTCCCACCATATCAGAGTGTGAAAGTTACAGATGAAGGTTTCTGACACCAGGAGACCATCAGAGAGAGGTATAGCCTTCGACCTCCTTCATTAATTTAATCTAAGCTTCCTACCACCCCTCTGATGGATAGTTTGGAGATGTCCAAGTTCAAAGGGTTAAATAAAAATCAGAGATGGGTATAGAACAGAATTGTATTAGTGGTTCAAACTTACATGAAGGATCTTCACTCCAAAGGGAAATAACAATTTGAAAACCTCTGCATTGTGAATGTAGTATCCAAGCGCCTTAGACACTATTGCTGTTAGTTGCATGGCTGTAAGGAATTCAGTGTTCATTGAAAACTCTCCAGGTTTTTCTGGGGTGTGCGGTACTTGGTTAGGGTAGTGTCTTGTAAAATCTGGTTTATTCTGTTATTCATGGCAGCTAGATCAATATATTTGTGGAAATTAAGGCTCTTACTTCTCTTTTCTGGAACGAGGTTTTTTTTAATATCTAGCAGTAAGTTGTTAAAAGTCCAAACTGAAAACTGAGTGATATGCAGTGTCCCTGTAGGTGGTCTGTAGCAAGTCATGAAGTCCATATGCTAGATTAGTGCCTCTGAGAGGTATGGAAAGAATTGTTTTGGGAGAAGGATTTGAATGTTGAGTGGGGCAGTCTGGGTTTTTGTAATGAACTCCTTGCCTAGAATGGCTTAACACAATTCCCTTCTGCCAGTTAATTTAGTTTAACGTTTGAGCTCAGGCACCTCTAGAGCTGAAGAGCAAATGGGAGTGAGACAGGAAGTCTTTCACTCTGAGGGAAGTGAGGGCGTGTTATCAACTATTGGAACTTCAGGACAGGGCTGTTACATCACGGGAATGGCTGTTTGGTTACAAGACCTGCGTTTGGATCCTTCCTGCTATATCCTTACCACGCAGCATTTACTCTGGATTTTTGGACACTCATACGGCAGTGTCTTTTTGCCACCTAATTCCTAAAGCTGAGGCACTTGCAGCTAGCCATGAACTTCAGTTAAAACATTTAAGACAGCCTATATGAGAGATCTAAACTTCTTTTTCTGTGGTATCTTCCTAGCTATGCCACTGGCTTTCCAGAAACAGTATTTTGCCTGGAAATAACTTGGTTCAAAGGAGGACTGAAAGAGCTTTCTTGACAAGCTCTTCCTAATTTAGGAGTACTGTTTGGAAATTCATTACCTGACTTTTATGCTGAGAAATTTCCATCCCAAAGACAATTCTGTCATGCTGTTGTCCTTTCTAAAACCAATGTTTCTGAAGACTAATAGACTAATACTCCTAGTGTATACATGTTAAGAACTTTGACCCATAAACTATCAGATCATGGAAACTTTTCTTTGGCTTGGTTTTTGGTCAGTGGAATCTGTTAGTAAATTTTCCTAAGTCTCCTTGGAACTCATGGCAGGAAAAAAAACAAATAGCTTTTATTCAAGTGAGTGCTTAAAATTTTGCTGTATGTATAAACTAATGCCCCTTATTCTAATGTATTACACTGTTATAAAGCCAGTCTGAATAAAGTGCTCAATTCAAAGAACTTGTAAATCAAATGCTCATTAGGGCCCTGAGGAGTACCTTTAAAGTTGGCCAGCCCACACAATTTGCACTCTCTAGCTCTTCATAAGTAGATACTAAAAAAGGTAGGAATTAAAATGTTAAGCGCAAGCTGAGAAATGTGGCTTTTAATCTTTTCTCATTCCAAAAGGTGTCAGTTTCAGGTCAAAGTTAACTATGATGAACAGTTTCCCTGTTCATCACAAGGAAAAACCTTTATCACAGAGGCTTCTGAAAACATCTTACGAATTATTTTGCAAGTAAAATAGCTGGTTTTAGAGCATGCTTCAGAATCAGGAAGGCCAAATCTGTGTTCTGGGTTTCCAGCAATGAGAAGGCATAGCTGTGATTTGCATTAGTAGAGTGGTTTTGTGAGTTACAGCATTTAATGCATAGAGGTCCATGACTAGAAGCCTCTACAGTCGATTCTTAGGAGCTTACCTCCTAAGAGGTAAGTTTTCAAACCACAAACCTTCAGACTGATTAAATGGAGCTCAGTTTATTGTCATCTTGCAACAGAGACTTTTTTCTTTTGGTTTGTTGCAATAGTTATAAAAAAAAAATAAAACAACTGTGCAAAGACACTGAAAAGTCTAAAACAGCACTCATGGAATTAAAATTCTTTCCTTATTGTATCTGTGAAAAAATATCCTTTCCTAATGCATTATTCATTATGAACACATTAACTCTGGATGACATCAGACCAATTGAGAAGCAATTTGATGAAAGTATTGTCTAGGAAACCACACATTATTCCCCTTAACCACTGAAGTGAAATAAGCTAGCAGACAAATATTCAACACAAGTATTTTATCCACTTTTTTGTAACTGATCAAAACCAAGCTGTGAAGCATGGGAAAACTGAAATTAATCTATTGTGCAGGAAATCTGTGCACAGTATGAAAATAGACATGCTTGTGTGTGTATGCACAGCACTACTGATGTACTTATTATTCTTGAGGTTGGCAGAATTGCTTATTACTATTGAGACTTCATATTGTGAACAATTAAAGATAAGGTCTTTGCCAAAAGGTAACTGTTTGAACTGAGTTTTCCATACCTGAGCGTCTGCTTCAGTCTGGTTTTGGTTTTTTGTTTCTGAGGCTGAACTTGGCAACCTTGCTGTTGTAATGTAGTGCAGGGGAAGGGGGAGATGCAGGTGATAGGAGGACAGAAGAGGAAGGTGAGCAGGGAGAAAGAGCTAATGGAGTAGTGTCTAGACTGTCATTGAACTGTTCATTCAGACTTGGGGGACCAAGCTATGGATCCAAAACATGACAGATCTATTCTGACTTCTGCAATTTAGTTCTGTTTTAGATTGTGTATGTCTGCTCAAGGGACTACAAAGCCACCTGAAACACAGAGCTAAATGTTCCTGCCAATGTGAGGGAAATCCCAGATGGTGAACAGCTGGCTGTGATGATGCCCTAGGTTTTGCTTCGTTTTCAGAGAGATGCTAGAGGGTTGTTACCAGCTGTTGTCACTGGGAGCAGCTGACAAAATGTATTTCAACTCATATTTTTAGCTTTGCCCTGAATATAGCTTAGTTGGATGCAAGGATCAGGTTCAACTCCTCTCTCAGCGTTTTCACTGGGACTATGAACCACAGTATACTCCACTCATTACAGAATGAGAAAACATGCATTGCTGATTTCTAATAGAGATGCTACTATGCCAGAGCTTTAGCAGGGATAAATTGCTGTGGTACTAGTGAGTCAGGTTGCATCAACATACATATGTCACTGCTTAAGTCAGACGAATTGGCTAAAGTAAAAAAGCCAAAGTGAAGTATAGTGGTGACACAGATAGCAACTTGAATATTTCTGCATAAAGTGATCTTTTGCATGCTGGTTCACCATGTTTTTGGTGTAGTTGCAATGAAGTGAGTGGCCAAGACTGCTGTAAGTTACTAGCACAATTAGTTCCTCTGTCTTATGTACCTGGGAATCAGAGTATGGTGATAAATGATTCTCTTACGCAGATTGAACCTAAAATCAATGATGATGAGCCAAAAAAATTACCTTATGCCTGAAGCTTGAATTAGAAAAGCAGCTTTTTGGGGGCGAGCTCCTGTAAGGCAGTAATGCTGAACCACAGGCACTAGTACGGCATTTGGTATTGAATGTTTGGGAAGATAAGAAGGTATAAAGCTTTTTAAGGCTGATACCAGGTACTGTGGTTTCTAGGGAGATATGAGCTTTTGAGGAGTAAAGGGGGATAACTAAAAAAGGCTGATAAATGGTGTTAAAAGGTTTAATTAACAGTTGCATCCTGCAGTATTTGGTAGCCTTTATGTTTATAATTTTATTGCAAAGCTGAAATAAACATGAAAATTACAGTGCATATTATAAAAAGCATGGACAGCACAGAGGAAAGGGACAGAAATAACACAGCATAGCTGGAATAAAAATTGTCATAAAAACTTGACGCTGTGCAAAGCCTGCCCAGGAGGAAATGAGGAAACTGAAGTCACTACTACTATGCAGAGTGTTGCCTTATCACATACAGCAGTAGGTAGAATTGACTGTCATGATTTTTCATATCTTGTTGCCAATATGAGATTGATCATTCACACCAGACAGCATCAAATGGTAGCTTAGTTTTCTACTGGGTGAGGATTTCCCCCCCTGAGCAGTAGTTTAGACCTAGAACTTTCACAGAGGGTAAAATGAAAGGGGATATACCAGGAGCTGACTTGCTTTCTAAGAATGAGAGTGAAATATCCACAAATCTGGTCATAATACCAGGGTGGAAAGTAAGTGAAAAAATAGAGCTGTACA
>VZTV01055602.1:0-16112 GCA_013400875.1 Anhinga rufa
CTTTCAATATGTGACATGCGGCATTCTTCTCACTTTACAACCTCATTCCCAGAATGAGGTCACCCAGTGTTAGACATTTCATTCTGCTTCTCATCTGAGGCAAACCCATAGCCCGGCTTCAGGTTTCCGTGTGACACCTGAGGGCCCCTTGCAAGCTCCCCACACACTCCTGCGTCTCTGCATGACCCCAGCTTGACTTAGCAGAAGGACACATGCAAGGAAAAGGCTCTGGGATAGCAAGCAACAGCTAACCGTGTCTGCTTCCTGTCACAGCCAGCACCTGCAGCAATGGAGGCAAGACTTTGTTCGCCCCCCCATCCCCTTACTTCCCAGGTGGATTTATACCAAGGTTTTAATGGACAGGCATAAGAAAGGTATAATTTATCTTTCTCTCTCATGATGATTTAAAACTTAATCAGAAATACAGTTTCTGGGCAGCAAGATGAGGACAGAGCAAATGGAAAGGTTCCTTTTTCATGGTTTACAGAAGAGTGCATCTAGAACACAAACTCATTTCAAGGCTCCTTTTGGATGGAAAGCCATAGCAGGGAGAGGGTAATGAGACTTAAAATTAAAGGAAAACAATAACCATCCTGCAATATCAGCCAGAGAAAATCTCTAGTCTTATACCTCAAATCTTCCCTTGCAGGCATAAGGGACAGTTTGAAACAGCCGAGCTGTCCATGAATAGACACAACAGCTATGCTTCCACATTTGCACAGGGGCCAAGGCATAAGCAAAGTGTTATGTACAATTCATGCAAATTGTTATAATTTACACATTTTTTCCACCAGAAAAATAAAGCCCCAACTTACTGGAGTCCCAGAACCTGAGGATACCAGAAATACCAAGGATCTCTGTCAGAGTTACCCGAGGGTCTGACCCACAGACACACACGATCCACAGGGAAGTTTTTATAACATCTGATAGGAAACACGCACCAAAGAAAATTGACTATTTCAGTTGATTCCAATGAAGTTTGGGGGTTATTTCATATGTATTGCTTTAATGTTCAATATTGCTATCCCAAGATCCTATGACAGGACTAGAATTAACTGTCATCAGTATGCTTTCTATTTCTGAGTGTAATCCTGAGGGATAGGAATTATGAAGGTCTTAAATGCACCAAGCTCCTCATCTCTTCATAGCATTGTCTATATCTTAACCATGGCACATACCTTTAGCAAGTAAAAGTACATTAAAGTTACTGGGTAAAAAACTTTTCATTCTTAGCCCAAATGGTTCTACTTCAATTACAGTATATTTCATCACAGTAACATTAAGATATTTTCAAAACTGCTCTTGCAGTTCAAAGAGGTAAAAAGGCCTGTTTTCTTCAGGATGACACCAAATCTGATCTTTTGAGCGATTACAGCTCTTTTTCATACAGAAAAACTTGGTTGCACACAAACCATGGACTCAGGGAAACCGCTTTGTGTCAGCTAGAGCTCACCAGTTCTCCCTCTACCCCAAAGAAAGCACAGTAACTATTCTTACCTTCAGAAAGCGCATGGCAACTTCCAGTGTACATCTTAAGAAGGATCCAAAACCTCCCAAAACAGTCAGGCTTTAAATCCTTGCTAATTCTAAAATAGCAAAAAGAAGCAATATTTAGGGATTCATATTATTAAAAAAAAAACAACATAGAATAAGGTTTTAAAAAATAAAACCATGAAGAAATAATACTATTATGTTTCTGATCTTTGAAACAAAACAAAAACCCCCCAAAACCCCTTCCTTGGCAGGTAGCCTGGCTTTGTATTGATCACTTCTTGTTCTTCACATATGGTGAAAGGTTATTTTTAATGCTGACTACACACTAAATGAAGAGGGAGATACACAAAGGACATATCCAAAATAGCCCAATGCTTGGCTTTACTATAAATGAGATCACCAGCAGTAACACAGAGTTGATTTGTGCCCTATTTTTGGTAGCTCATATTTCTTTAGCATAGCACTTTTCAAAACTGAAAAATAAGCATGAATTCTATAAGCTTAAAATACAACCTAGGCAAAAACACTTTACAGAATAAAAGGAACTGTTGAGGTGGAGTTTAAAGTGCAATCACAGATTTAGGACAGTTTCCCACACATGATTCTTTCTTCAGAGTTTTCAGTTAACTCTCTTACATCCCATTCCCATTCTCCCCAGGTTTTACCAGCCTTGTATTCTTTTCCTTTCCAATAAAAATCCTCTTTCCTGTTTTCTTCTTTGAAAATAAAATAAAATTTAAAAAATCTGTAGAATCACTCTACAGACAGAGAAGAAACTGCTGCATATTTTAAAGAAGAAATTGCATATTCAGCACATTGAAAAACAGAATCAAGGGTACACATCACTTCTGGTAAAAGCAGAAGAGGTTTCCAAGCATATTTTTCAAGTTGTAGGGATTTGTCCAGTACCTGTTTGCTCTGAATGAGCTTGTAAAGAACCACAACACAACCACCATAGCCGACCGGCAACATTAGCATGGTGTTCTGCAAGACCTACTGCACACCACTTCTGATTTCACTCTGTACACTCTTTACTGTGCTTGTGCCTTTGAAGTGCGCAAAATAGGGCAAGCTCTACTCAAGAAAATAACACATTTGGAACAAGATTACAAAACATACATCCAAACCCTTCACGCTTCTATCAGAAAAAGCAAACCATAGGGTCAGCCCAAGAAGAAAACAAGTGCATTTAAAAAAAGAAAGGAAAGAAACTCTTTAATCATCATGGCAAAAAAGGCAGCAACAAATAACACTGACAAAGATTACCTCAAGGACTTTAGCCCACGCCTCACTAACTGTTTCACCTTTGCCTCTTCTTCTGAGCTCAGTTAATCTCTCCTTCATGCTTTTTCCTGTTTCTGAGGTCCCTGTTTGCTAATCACTTGTGTCTCCAGAGCAGCTTGGCTAATTTGGCTCTGACAGCTATTAGTCGCCAGGCAACACCCAGCACTAGCTTTTACACAAGTATCTATATTTGCTCATTTATCCTTTCTCTTTTTTTGGGGGGGAGAAGATCATAAAGTCAGCCTGCTGCAGACACAAACAGAAGGAAGCACCTCAAATGAGGAAAAAGCACATCTCTCACGCTTAATTAATATCACATTTATAAATATTCATAAAAGGAACATCTAGGCCAAGATGAAGAACAGTATTTTGGAGAGAAGAAACAACTGCAGCTGCTGATTAGCTTTATAAAGACACACGTGAAAAGTGTCACAGCTTTGACTGATTACAAGAAATGGAGTTTCACATGTCCCAAAAGCCATTCTTAAAGCAACAAAATACAAACCCTGGGACATTTCTGTTTGGCAGAACAAGCCCTAAAATAACTAGCATGTAGCAAAATGGCTTGCACAGTCACTATAAAAGTGTCATGAAGCCAAAAGACATAAATGTTGCACAAGCAGACTTACAGGATTAACAAAACATTACATAAACACTACTAAATGCAATTCAGCTGACCTTCTAAAGGGAACAGGAAAAGCTCAGCACTCCAGCAACCCTATCCACAAAGCAGAGCTGTCATGCTTCATGTTAAAGATACTTCATTAATGCTTATGTGGACACATAACATCTGTGCAAAGGCTACAAGAGGGGAAGAGACCCTAAGTGAGTAAAGAAACAGAGAGGTCCTTGAGAAACTTTGTTTGTATTCAACAGCAACAAGAAAATCCTTGAGTATTAAAGTTAATGGAAACCCCAGGATGATAGCCTACTCGGAAAGCCAGCCCTATGGAGGGGGAATTCTGCTGAATTGGCCCCTTGACTTTGACAGCTGAGAGGAGAAACCCTAAGTGACAGCTAGAACAAGAAGTCGTTGTTAGTCTCTGTAGGTTTCGTAAATGTTTGGGGATTTTTTTGCTGCATCTGTAACTACTTCCAATGTTGTAATCAAGAGCTCAATCCTTTGTTGCTATACAGTCAATTTGCTTTCTTAAGCTTACTTTCTTGTTTGAACTCGCCTGGTGTTGTGTGACCCAGTGGTGGCTCTGCAAGCTGAGACACGTGGTTTCTCCAGAAGACAACAATATCCAGTAAAAAGAGATCCCACAAAGAATCTGCAGAATGTCCCATCAAGAAGACTGGGTGCTCTGAAGACTGGTATTATCAAGATACAGGACACAGAAAAAAAAGCATCTTCTGACAGACATTATTCAGTGACCTGCAAGTAGGGAAGGAGATGGTTTACAACACAAGGGAATCCCACGTTGTCACATCTTGACATAAGCAGAACCCAGGATCAGTGGTCTGTAAGTTTATAAAAACATGTGAATTTCATCCAGCAACCTGAGTTTCAAAAAATATTTGCATATTCTCTAATTTCTAGCTCTTAAGGTTGTATTGGCAGTGTTGTGTGCGTTGGTTTAAAGAACTGCATGATTATTAGCAGCTGTACCTGATTATGTGCCAATTAATACAGGAGCTCCCACAGAGTTAATATGGAGGTTTTCCTTTCCTCTGCTGTTCATTTTTATCTATGGCTTTGAGAAAAATCTATTAATCACTCCAGGCATGTTCTCTCTGTGCTAATACAGTCATTTATTATGGTTATTAGGCTGCTATAAATCCCAGGGAACTTTGACAGATCTTACAATTTTAGATAGGGGACTTATAAGAAACATTTGGCAAATCATTTGTAGGAACTAAATGTCCTGTCTTTAAACCACACACCCCCAGAAACGCCAGGCTTACCACTTGTGTCTCATTCCCCAGTGTGCTACTCAAAATACCTGCTGTCTCTCTCTTTTCCCATATCGGTGCCCATCCTGGTGGACACTAATAACCATAGAGGTGTGTAAGGGTACTGACTGGGCTCTCNCCAACAGGTCCACACTCCTGCCTGTGCTTAGAGTAAAACAAAACAAACCCCATGGCCTATGATTTTTCAAACCTCCTAAAAAGTCTTGTGATTGTGAGTTGTCTTAGCTTGGGTCAGTCTGCTGCTTTTGAAAACTCTCCTTCTTGTCCTTAGTATACTTTATGTAAAATGTTAGTGTATAAATATTCTAGGAATTAATGCTGTCTCATAGTGACTGCATGATACAAAGAGAAATATCACCTAGAAATACCCACTGATTTAAAATTGTAAACTATTTATTCTCAGCCAGCTGGCTTGTGATATGAGCTACTCTATATTTAAAAGCACAGCTTTCTCCATTGCTTCTCTCAGTTTGGGTGACTTTTATGGTCTCTCTTTGCAAAGCTCTTTTACTGGGGCAGTGATTTGCAGTTCACATAAGCCACCAGGCTCCTGCAATATGACCTTATATTATAGATAACATAATTTAGCATGCTTACTGATTACAGCACGATTCTATGGAATAGGATGGAAAGTTTTGCCGGTCTATGAGGCCATTTTGCTACTCTCAAAGCATAAATGAGTTTATTTTGTCATCTCCTGAAGATCAGTCATATCATCTGCTACACACATACACAATGTATTTGCTGTTAATCCCATGGTTATTAATTTGTCTTGTGGTAGCAGCCATGGTTCAGAACCCAAGCAGAGAAAAACAACGGTTGAACTTAATACAATAACGTTTGTTTTTACATGCGACACAGCCATGGCCAGATGTTCCCAAATGTGGCATTAGACAATGAAGTGTAGGCAACAGCCAGACAATTCAAAAATAACCCTTTTGTAAGATGCACTGTCTCTACCAGTGAATATATTAGTGATATTAATAATAATATGATATTAATGCAAAGCTGTGCTGTCACCTGCCACAGAACAACGGCTGTGTATAACTTTATCAGTTATTATATTACAAGGATGCCTGAAGCCTTATACTGACAGTAAGTGAAGCAAGTGTGGGATTTAATGCATTTAACGGAGCAAAAAAAAGAAATATAAGAATCATACCTTTAATTTAATATATGCATGTTCTTCACTGTGGCAATTACCCACAAGTCCACAAAGAACACACTGGGCTTCAGGCTATCAGACAGTTTATTCAGGATTATTCTTATGGATGATAGCTCTTCATGGTTTCCAAAACAGGCTTGTTCGTTACATTGCTTTCTGCTAACAGGATTTCTGCAAGATGCCCCTTTCATTTACTTTTGGGGGGGCTGTGTGTGTGTGTCTTTGAACCATGAAAAATACCAGAAAACTGACACAAGTGACTTCAACATCATAAGTAAAGCAAATATGCAAAAAGCACATTTTGTTCTGACACTGTCTGCAGTCCTTTAATCAAGGAAAACATTTGCTCAGTCAGGAATGAATGAATGGGAGCTGAAGGGGAAAAAAGACCCGTTCAGAATGATTAACCCGATTTTTCAGTTTAATTTTTAACACAATGTGAAAATAAATAATCATCACCTCATATAAATTCGTGGACTCAGTTATTCTCACTTGAGTAAGGTTACACAAGTTTGTGCTAGCAGAAAATTATGCCTGTTACATTTATCTGAATCTGTAGCCTTCCAGAAATCTATTCCAGATTTCTGAATAGGCTGTGTACCCTGGTGTGCTGAGGGCATCCAAATGTCCCAGTTGGATCATCCTCAGCAATTAGCAAATAGACCCTTTGTCAGAGTAGGCCAAATCCCAGTCTCAGGTCACCGTGTTGCTAACATAAGGGATCTCTGAAATGTTGAGCTGGAGTGCAAAGTTTAGAGATTTAGGATTCCAATGGTCCAATTTCTTGCTGTTTTAAGGCTCAAAACCTTAAACAGTAAGGAATTTGGCCCCTTACTCTGTCATTCTCATGTAAGTTCTGTGTTTCTTCAGGTATCCTGTCAAGCCAGCTGGTTTCCAGGGGCCATGCCAGCAGTTTATCTTACTTTATTGTGCAATATGCTGAGAAGATAAGGGAATGGGTCACAACAGCATCAGAAACACCACATATGTTAAGCATATTTGCCACCGAAATCTCGTTGCCATTGGCTTTTTCCTGTGTAGTTCAACAGAACTCATAAAACTGTTCTTAAATATTGACCCATTTTATTTGCCTAGTTATCCTCTTGGCTCATTTTATTCTAAAATAATCAATAATGTATTTACCTGGCAAAACATTTCCTCAAACATTTCCTAACTGGCCATCAAAAGATCAACGTTGAAAAGTTTGCTTTCTGCGTTACAGCTCTAACTAATGGTTTCTTTATTCAGAAATACACGCAGAAAGGTTTGGTCTTATCTAGCAAGAGAGGTTGTAAAAGACTGCGCTTTTTGAAATTGTGGCTGGAAGTTGGAGTGGTTCAGGAGTGTTCCACTGAAATACATTTATGTTGGAAAAGAGCTTCTGGGAATGAAAAGCTGTGCTCTTTCAAAAGTGTTTGGGTTTCATTTAGGAAGCAAGATCAAAATCTTTTGCCTCAGGTTAAGTGAACCGGTATTGCAATATTTGGTTTGTGAGACAGAGTCAAAATATTAGTATCCTTATAATACTAACATGCAACTGCCTGGCAAAACACCTCAGCCTGCAGAGAGGAACTACACTTCCCACAGGTCACTGCAACAATTCAGTAACATAAACCAGGATAACATGTTTCAGTGTGGTTCTGCAAAAAGAAATTAATTTTTATCTGAAAAGCATTAAATCATTTCAGGTTAAAGTCCTGAAAGGTAGTATTTGGACATTTTCGTCTGAAGATTTTTTGAACTTTGTATCTGGATTTAAGTTTAACGTTTTCCATGTTTTAGTATGGATTTATTTTCAAATGCAATGATCTTTCACAGTAAATTCTAATTTTTTAGGATTTCTGGTATCTGTATCCGATTATTGTCCAATAAAATAAACTAGCTTAAACATAAGGTAAACTGGTTTGACTGTCTCTCATATGTATTCACAATACCCATCAGGTACTTTAAAGCAGTAAGTGCAATGTTTTGTTGCTAGAAAAAAAACAAATCTCCCCATTGTTTTACCTGGCAAGAGTCTTTCAATTTCTAAATAACATCATATTCTGCAAAAACACATGCTTCGTAGCCTAGTATTTATTTACATTTCATGAAGGGTACGTGACCAGAAAAAAACCCATGTTGTTCTTACTGCAGCATCCTTACTGAGGTGAGAGGGGTTGTTCAGTCAGCGCTTTGAACTTCCTTTTCAGCAGATAAAGGATCCTGCTAATAAAAATAACATATTCAAGGACACGGTTAAGGCCTGTGCTTTGTCTGCCCAAGAAGTTTTTACTGAGCACCTCAGCTCTATAAACACCTAGAGAAAGCAGGAGAGGGGGAATAACGCTGGTCACTCCCAAGTCTGCCACACCAAATGCCTCGATAAAAGCAGGTGCTGTCACCCTGGACTTCTTAGTTACTAAGCACTAGGAAAAGCCATAGTGCAAAACCAGCAAAACCTGCTGCTTTAATTTGTGAGGATATGACCCAAAATGAGTGGTGGTGGCTCTAGAGAGGATAAGGCAACATGAGGAGACATGAGGGGAGAAGGAGCTGGTGGCCATTTTCTCTCAGATCAGCAGCCCCTCACAGAAAGGTCTTCTCAACCCCCTGTCATGGCAGCTCCCCATTTCCCTCCCTCTGCTGTCCCTGCTTCCACCCCTTCTCAAATCTGTTACCCCAGGGTTAATGGCAGGTGGCAAAATACCTTGGAGAACTGGCAAAAGCCTGCTCCTGGGCTGAGAACATGGTCCCCACGAGGGGCGACCATGCTGAGGAGAGGCAGCCAGGTCACTGCTCGGTGCTCAGGGGAGCTGGACTCGGTTTAAATGGAGTCCCTCGCCTCAGGGGTTGCAAAATGAAGGCAAAAGTTTTAAAAGAGGGCAAGGATGTTGTGAGCTCTCACTTCTAGCCGTCTGACCCAGGGCACCCTGGAAAGTGCAGAGCAGCTAGGCTTTGAAGAAATGGCTTTATAAACATGGTCTTGAATCAGGGTTTTTTTTAAGTCAGACAATCACAAGAAAAAATTTTTGTAGAAATGAAGTGCATATCTATACCCCTCCTGCTCGCCTCTGTGAATCGCTAATGCTATTGAGTGTTCACCTCTCAGTCCCCACACGCTATAATTGCGCTTCGATGGCCGCCTCAGAAGCACTGGCTCTCGTGGATTAAGCAGAGGATTGCCATGCTGCATTTCTGCAGGAAATAAATCCTTTTTCTCCCTGTTTGGGCTGGACTGCTATCTATAGATAGCGTTTTGTGGAAATAATCTGGGGTTATGGCTCATGATGAAACAGAAAGAGCCAGTCAGGCCCAGCATCCCTGTTATTTAGGGAAACATCTCACTTCCCCGCCATCAGCTATGGCTTATCCAGGAACAACGCGTTGCCCTGCGACTGCAAGGATACCTGGAAGTGCTGCATAGGGCCTACCCGCAAAGGGACACTCGGGGGATTTAATCCAAAAGAGCAGAAATTTTGATTTTAAGGGAGATCAGTTGGACTGCATTTCAGTCCTTCTGTAGATGTTCTGATCCAGAATGAAAGCTGGCATTATTTATTTTACCTCATTTCACTCGGCTTCACTTTCCAAGCCACAGCCATGTAAAATCAGAATAAAAGTCTCTATAGAAAATTATAATTGACAGCATCAAACGATAGGGCAGGGGCAGATACATCCCACAGATTTCTTCTATAACTTTAGGGTTTTCCTTTCTTTTTAAAATTATATTTTAAATACCATCTCAACATTTAATTTCCATTCTTCCTGATGCATCTTTGCCTATTACTCTTTTATTAGCTTTCCCACTCTGATTTTGAGCCACCGATTCGAGCATGCTAAGCGCTCCAAAATTATTTCTATCTTTTTCCCACTGTAGTAGTGCTGTTACCAGCAACAGCCTCGTCATTTACTCTGCACTAAAAGACAGGAAAGGTTGAGCCTCTGGGTAAGCTTTCTGGCTCCTCACTCTAATAACTAGTGCCACTAACACAATAAAATTTTATATCATTTTTATTGGATCCCTCCTAGAGAATTATAGGAGGAGCGCTGGCTTGCAGAGCAGATGTGTGAAGCTGCAGACAGAATTGCATCTGTTTCCTTTTGCCACAAATTGTTCTGTATTGTCCTCTGTTGACTAGGAAATTTAACATACTGTCACTGTACATCACATTTATAATAAAATCATTGTTAAACATAAACATATCCTCTTCTACCTTCCTCCCCCCCCCTCCCTTTTTTTAATAACAAACTTACTTTATTTCCTCTATTTCTCTCTCCTTCTCACCCCCAAAAGATATTTTTCTTCTGGCCCTGGTATTCCCTGGAGCTGGGCCAGCTCCAGAAGTTCAGTGCTGGCTTTTATGGCAGTCCGGAGAGTGAAATGGAATATAGGGGAGGTGAGGAGATGTCAGTAAGAATCTGCTGCTTTTAACTAAATCAAAAAATATTTGGCACTGTATTTCCTGATGCTTTTTTTTAACCCAGCAACTGTTGCCTATGAGCAGAAGAGAAATAAGTCACTGTCCAGATCCAGATAAGGAATTCAAGAGAAAAGCTCTGTCTCTGAGCTGCAGAAAGTTGCCAGCAGCTTTTAATCTCCAGGCTGGGGTGATGCCCTGCTTTTGCTGCAACTGTGAGTGCTGTGCAACCTTGCACCTCCCTGGGTCACTACCGCCACTCTGGTTTTCAGGCTGCTGAATAAACCAGTTCCCGGTCACTGATTAACACAGAAAACAAAGACACCCAAGACCACAGTGCCATTTGCAGGCAAAGACAAGCTTATTTTGCTCATTTTCCTAGCTGAGGGAAGAGGACATGTTAACATAATACAAATCCTCCAAGGTAACATACTATCTTTGAAAAATACATGTTTTCTGAGGAATGGGGCCACGCCAGCCGCAGCTACTCCGCTTCTTGTACAGCTGCACAACGTGGTCCGCGTCTTCGAAAGCAGGAAGGCAAGACTCTTCTCTGCCTGCACCATCTTGCATAGACATGATGCAAAACGCTACAGGATTGCTCAGGGCTGCGGCTGTACATCATTCCCAACAACAGTGTCACCTTCTGCCATCCTCGCAGAGAGGCACTGCCATACCAGTCAAATATTTGGGTATGATTCCAAGTTGGAAACGCAGCCGACACACACAATAACAAGGGGAAGCTGATGGGATGATGACAGAAAATCACATCAGTTATAAAAGTGATGGGTAGTCACAAGCCCTTTAAGGGGCTCTGTCTTATTTGCATTTTCTTATGCTACTCAGAAAACTTAATGAAGTTTAGCTTCTGTCATTAAGATAAACCAGCTCTGTGGTGGTGCTGTCAGCCGTACTAATTAAAAGTCAGCCTCCAAGTGCTTAAAGCTTGTCTACACTTGAAAATTAATTCGGTTTGAGGTAGCATATAAATTTAAATTGCAGCAGCTATTCCACCTAAATTAAGATATTTATTTTGGAGTAAGAATGCCTTTGAATTTGGATCAAAATGCAACATAAAGCAGTTGCTTCTTTTCCCTGTCCTGAGCTAAGAGATCTCTGCATAGGAAATGATTCAGGGATACCTCTTGCTAAGTATCCCCATGCACAGACAAGCCTTCAGATGGCTGAACGACAGCAGCCTTCCTTTCTGTATTCTTCTCTTCGCGTTGTGCCTCACCAGCTGAGCTAAAGCTGCAAGCAACAGATGATACATTTTTGCAAACAATATGCTGAACTAAATTGATATAGATTACAGTTATTCCATTTTTAAGGACCTGTAGTGTTTCTGCAAGGCTGTTGTTACAGTATAAAGCCTAAGTAAGAAAACTTAACCCTAGGCTAAAATCTAAGAAAAATAAAGTATTTTAAAAAATATTTTACAAACAAGAACATCTGGAATAGAGAAAAAAAGACTGTCAACATGTGGTATCATTTGTCCTTATGTGTGTTGTACATAGTTATCAACCAGTTTAAGAAATGGCTAGAAAGTGAACACTAGGGGATATAAATAATTCCTGTTGCCATCAAGGGTGTTTTGCAATTAAATTCCAAAATCCCACAACATCCAAGATATTTGGAAATGTCAGAGTACCTGAACAACACAAAACAAAGTTCTCAGTCTTCCATCCTTTCATATCCTGCTCTCCCAGCCGCATGTTTAAGACTGAATGCTTTCCTAATGCTTGCAAGCAGAATAGAAATAGCAGCTTAACAACATCAGCGCTGGGGAAACATATTCAAGACAAGGGCTAGAGAGCACACGGAGCAGAGCAACGTAACACGCACAGCTTGACCCTCATCGTCTAATCTGGATGATGTGCACAAGGTATGAAGATGCTGTTTAAAAGGGAAGGCCGTGCCCACTTAAAGAAACATAGGTGGGGAAAAGTAAGTGGTGTTTCAGATGCTCTTCTCCAGATTGCTTTGTATAGTGCTCACAGAGCATAGCTCCATGTTGGCCCTTAGGTTTTTGACGTCTCCAGCTGGGAAAGCCAGTGAGATTGGAAGTTTTATTCAGGATCTTAAATGAAGAATCATTTATTACCTGTGCGAGGGAAGGGATCATAGCGCTTCCCTCATCCATTTTAAACACAGATTTTGGAGAATGTTGAAGGAAAATGGTAAATGAAGAGCCATGTCTAGCAAAAGATGTTCTTCACGTGAAAAGAAATAATTTGGCAGTTGCAAATAATTTTGCAAATAATTTTGCAAGGGTGTCTGGCCATTCTGCTTCACCTGTCTGATCAAGTGAAAGTAACATATAATTTTTCCCCTTTTACATGGAAAAGAAAATTATGATTGCAGTGTGAGTGGAAACGGACTTTCCTTGCTGTTAAACACAAAACACTTTAATCATCATCTACTCTACAAAACTGCAGCCTGATTTCCTACATGGCTGCCATCTATTTTTAGTGGGAGTCCTCCAGCATTTTTTTGGTAGAGGCCTGCAATGGATTCCCCCTGAGCAACCAGCTGACGGTTCAAACAATGCCACCTTCCTACGACACAAATGGAAACCTCTGCTCTGGAGGGGACACTGGTAAGAGAGCTGCCTTCTACTCAGTTATTGTGGTGCAATACTTCCAAAGAAGCAGAGATAGATACACAATAGAAATAAACAAAACCCTAGAAATACCACAATAAGACAACTTCCTTCATATACAACATTATTTTCTTTCGTTCTGTCCTTCATTTTCTTATGCTTTTCTCAAATAAGATATTTATCACTCTGGATGGTCTTGCATGGAAAGTGCCCAGGGGAACGAGAGGCAGAGGGTCATTCTTGCACTGGCACTGCAGGTCTGCTGGACCTCCAGTGAGTTGCTGTACCTCCAGCAAAGGATATCATCCTTCTGTCAAGCTAGGAAATCTCAGGTGGTGATCATACGTCCTCAAAACGTGGCCATGAAATGTTCCCATGTTGTTAAAAATAATTGGTGGGGGGCAGAACACCACGTCCTATTGCCCAGAGGAAAATATTCAAGAGGACTCCTATGCACGGGAGCACATGTATGTGTACATGTGCAAACACACACAGAGAGCAGGACCACACAGTCGCTTTCTAGCCTGACCTGAAGGAAAATACAGCGTGCAATGGGCAGTGGTCATCCAGCTGGGATGAGGTGTTCCTCCTGCTGGTATCCAACCGCTTGCTTGAAAATTAACTGCTTGGCAGTAGAAATGCTCCACAGCTGGAAACCACGAACAAGTCAAAGCAAATAAACAATCTCAAAATTAGGTTTAAACCGGAGAATAAAAATCAAACATCATTTGAAAGCGTACTAAAATTGGCTGGTGTCTAAGAGAGCATTTGGTAGCTCAGCACTTCTCTGCTGCACTTCAGAAATTAAGGAGAGAAACAGAGAAACAGTCTTAGATGAAGCAATAAATAATGGACACTTTCAACACATAATTTGCATTTGAATTAACTAGGCTGGCTAAATTAATTCATCCATTATGAAAGGAGAATTTTACTGTCTATATTTTCAGGCTCCCTACTGTGCTAAGTTAAATGGGCATTGAGGCAGGGACTACTGGCTTCATAGAAATTGCTACCAAATTAGTTTCCTCCCTATTATTATCTAGTTCACATTCATGCTTTGGAAGCCTAATGCTGATTTAAAGAATTGTCCCAGGGCCTTTTCCTCTCTCCGCTCTTCGTATTAGTGAGGGTGTACAGCTATGATGGCACTTTTGAGTGATACAGGACTCACCCAGAGGTTTTTTTGTCTGAAACATTTTTCCATGCCTCCCTCCCTGAAAGTGTTAAATCATGTAGCTATGGCTATTTTGTATTAAATATAAATTTAAAAATCTAGGAAGGCTGAGGGGTGATTTCTTTGCAACATTATTTGAATTGCTCCCTTGAGAAAACATCAACTAATCTTAAAATAGATGGTTGATGCTATATATGACAGTAGGTTATTAATTATATAGCTTGCAGCATCAAGAGCTATCTGGAGGAAGACATCAGCTTGGAGAGTTACGTGGTAGTCAATATATTACATTGTTCTTAATAATGCATTAACATCATGTTTTCAACTACACACAAGTTATATTTTCATGAACTGTATCACCAGGATTTTCAAAATCATGCTCAAAAATGTGAAATCATTTGAAGACAGGCAAAAGAGAAGTACTGTCATCTCCCCTTTGCAAACAAACAGTGGCAGAGGAGGGAACCCATCGTGTAATTCAAATCATGCTCAGGGTAGGGTCATATCCCTTTGATATCTTCATATCAGGAAAGACACACCACAGCAAACACAAAGTAGGCTCCAGGCTTCCCAAAGGACACGCTAAGGGACAGGATCTGAGCAGCAAGGCTTTGACGGGAGCATGATTCACCAGCAAAACCTATTTAAACTTCTGACGCTCTCTGCCAGTATCTGGAGAAAACTTGTTCTGGTTGGGGAACAGGAACAAGCAAGTGATGGACAGCTAAGTGGCAGCACTGCCCTTTGCTAGCGAAGCTTTTAACACTTTCTCTGGGGTCACAGGTAGGAGAGAGAGGCTGGTATCAGGTACCTCAACCCATACAGCTGGGTTGGGACAGGATGGATTTTGGCAGAATAGCGATACTCTCCCAGAACAGCTATGTTGTAAAGCAGAAGGAGTGCCTGTGGCTCACACTTTTCTGAGCTTTGTGCCCCACACCCTGGTCTACCTCCTTCCCCTCCCCAAGGAAGCATAATGCATTCCAGCATCGCTTCCCCACCTCCCCCCTTTAATTTTTTAATGATGGAGAAAAAAAAATGGCGGCAGTCCTTGCGGTGCCAGACTATTACTCCATCAGCCCACAGAGTTTCCTTACTCCACATGGACCATAACAGTGGCGTGAGGATGAGNATGAGGAAGGCAGAAAATGGTGGGGCAACAACTCAGTGCTACGCTCCTTGCAATGGGACTATGATCAACCATCTGGATTGCTCTGGCACCAAGAGCAAACAGTTAGAAACAATTAAGCTCTTTCTTTAGGCTGCCATGACAAAACAAGCTGCATGAATCAATACCTACTAAAGCTGCCCAAATAGTTTCCACTATCCTTCCTTGCTGTCTATCGATTTCTTCCATACAGAAAGCAAACCACATTGCAGCAGAAAACCACATTGTAACAGAAAGTCCAAAGGGACCGTCTCCTTCCCTGTCTGCTTATGACACTGAGAAGACAGGACCAGGCTTTGTAATAGTCTGTCCCTGCTGCCTGTGTCACTTCAATACCAAACAGGATATTGTATATATATTTTTTCAGCATTAAACATAAGAGGCAAGATGTCTGGTCCTGTAAGTCACATCCATCAGGATCTAAATCCATTTGCAGAATTGCTAGGGTTTCTTCCCTTGCTTTTAGTTCCAGAAGAGATTAAAAAAAATTACATCTAAACAGTGAATTTGAACACCGTAACATGATGGGACTTAAAATATTGATTTTTCTTATTAGTGAAAGGTTACAGCACAAAGCACCCACAGCATACAGAGCAAGGATAGACTGACATCCTCTAGAGCAGGTAATGCCCTGGAACCTTACAGGGTAACTTTAAAAAGTATTCACTAAATGAGGAGCCTAGAAATTACCTGGGTGAATACAGTGAAGCTACCTGAAATAATCGGCAGATGATTGACTCTCGCAATAGCCATCTTTAAATGAAGAGCGAACTCTGACTGCACTTGGGTGGAAAACGAGTGGAGCAGATTGCCACTAAAGAGAGCGTTGCCTTCCCAGCCGGAGGCTGATGGTGATAAAAGGGATGTTTAGAACACATCATAGCTCCAAGTCTGAGTTTTTAAATTTT
>VZTV01055604.1:0-15028 GCA_013400875.1 Anhinga rufa
AAAAAAAAATAATAAAAAACTATAGAATAGTTCCAATAGGATTTTTTTTTTATTCCCCTTGTGCACTTAAGTTAAAGGCTTACTGTTATGCCACACTTACACAGTAGCACAGAAATCTTTATTTTTTAATTAGCAAGTTCCTTAACCTTGTGACTAGAAAGTCTGCTGTTCTTCCAAAGTATGTTTCATTAAACCAAAATAAGGTTGGAATGGCTATTTTCCTTCCAAAAGTAAAACCACAAAGAAGCAGCAGAAATCTGAAATCTGAAATGTCTGGCAGAAAATAGTTGTGTAAAAAAACAGATAGATAGAAAGAAAATTAACACAATGCAGTAATAAAAAATCTACCCCATGATACCTGAAATTAAGTAGTAAGATATAACTAAGAAACTCTGTAATGCCATTATCGATTAAAATGTATTAAGCCTTCTACTGCTTCAATGTATGGTTTTATTTGTCTAGATAGTGATTTAAAATAGTTGGATAACTTAGGACATCTCCATTTATCTATATTGATGAGAGTATCTACAGTGCCTGCATCATATTGTTTTTTCCTGTTTGTGATTCTCATTGAAATTCTATCTAAGATCTGAACAAAGTCAGTAATGTTCTGCCTTTACCTGCCTCCATATCTGTGGTTTTATCTTGATGAGTAATGTATCTAAATGAAAGGATTTTGCAATATTCATATTCTGAACAATCACAGGAAAGACAGAGAATGCCGAGGTGACTTTGAATGGTAGAAATATGGGTACCTAAAACTGAGAAATGGGATTATGACATTAAGTTTAGTTCACTATTTATATCAGAATAAGAGTGATGGTTATAGAAGATCTGCAGTCTGAACATAAGCTTCCCAACATTTAGAATTAAGACTTCAGATCTGAGGGTTTCTCTGGTAGACTGTCTAAATTCAGTACTTGGGCAGCTTATAAAAATGCTGGAAATGAGAGATTTTAGAAGTAGCTGATAATATGAATGGTAACAAAACATCAGGAACAGATGGTATTCACCCAAGAGTTCTAAAAGAATTCAAGTATAAAATTGCTGAACTATTAACTGTGCTTAAAATGGAATCAACACCAGGGAAATGGAAGAAGGCAAGTTCAGAAGAGTCCAGGGAGCTACAGACCAGTAAATCTGTGTTTTGCTGAGCAAATTGAGATCTACTGTAAGAAAGACCAGAAATAACAAGTATATGAATAAATACGTTTTTACAGGCAGAAGTCATCCTGGTTTTCACAGAGGTTACTCATGCTTAACAAATCTTGTAGAGTTCTTTGATTAAGTCGACAAACATACAGATAACTGGGTTCCAGTTTTTACATTTTCCTTAAATTTCCAAAGAGGATTATGTTAATAACAAAAATAATATCAAAGGAAGACATACCACATTAATAAGTGTCAAAAGGCAGGAATAAATGGTCAACAATGAATAGAGATTGTAATTGTAATTCCATGTAGATATAGATATAGATATTCCTGTTGTAAATATATCCATCAGTAACTGGACAACAAGATCAAATATTTTCAACAATATTTAACTATATTGGGTAGTAAAAATGCCAGTTGATGATGATGAGGTTTAAGAGTAATTCTTAATATATTTAAAGCCTGGATGATAAGATGAAACTCAGTGCTGAAGATTAGAAAGTAGAAAAGGGACAACCATGACAATAAATACATGGCAAAGGTCTGTAAACAAGCTATCACCACTGAAAAAAGTCACCTTAGAATTACTGTTCACTGATTTCTGTCAGCTCAATGATGTATAGGAGGCAGAATGTAAACTGAAATATTAGCAAGGGAATAAAGAACAGAGCAGAACAAAGCAAGTGTAGTAGAATTTGAAAATATAAATGTAGGTAGGCAAAGATAATCAGAGGTACTAAACAGCTTTCATATGTGACTATGTAAAAAAATTTTGATGTTTCAGTCAGAAAACTGGGAGAATTTTGACATGGGGAGAAAACACCATCAAAACATGAATACATAAAGAATATTAATTGTTCCACACAATACAAGAATTGGGTAGAATTAAATTATAATCTGATTAATCAGGTTTATGGTAAACAAATGAAAATGCTTTCCTACACAGTGCATAAATAAACTATGGAACTCATTGCTGCAGGAAGTATAAATATAAATTTAAAAGATTTTTTGACAGATTAAAAAGGTAATTGAACCAGCCATCCAAGGAGTATTAAAGAAAAACATGACATTTCTAGCTCAGGAAGCAACTGAGCCTTAGATTCCAGGAAGCTACAAGGATATAGCAGAATTATTCTCTGTGCTTGGTCTATTTTCATGTCCTGTCCTAAGCACATTGCTGCTGTTGATGATAGCATGGGGGACAAGAGAGACCTGTGGGCTGATTTGTTTAGCATCACTGCTCTTCTGTTGTATCGTGGATGAATAATGAGCCATAACAACTAATTTTGATAGGGCAAACACACAGAGGTCTCATGAAAACATTCATTCTACATAAATATTTACATTTACATACACTCATATATTATACATTAATGTGTTCAGCAGTATTAACATGGTGTTAATACGGACTAACCACTGCATTTATGCTATGATCATATTACTATTATTATATAATCATTTTAATTATATGAGAGTTACTGCTGGTTGGTACTTGTTTTCCACTGGGTCTCTATTTTTTCTTCTTTGTTTTTTTTTTCCTAAGGTACTCTATTTTCCAAGCAAATCTTAGCTTGAAGCACAAATCACTGGATAAAGATGTTCAGTCTGCACTATAAAGGAGTCCAGAACAGTGGTCCCAAGAGTCTTTTCTTTTCAAAAGTATATGCATCTTGCAATATTCTTTTACTTTCTCTTTAAGTGCAAGAAGATTTGTTAGAATTGTTTCTAGAAAGGAAAATCAAAGAATCGTCACATGCTGACAGCTAATTTATTTAAAACTAAAGGTTTCCAGAAACTTTTCTTACATGTGTGGTTGTGTTCCCTAATTTAATGTACATATTAAATATGCACATAAGACAGAGTCACAAGAGAATCAGGAATGATGTCAGAGATAGAGTCCAGGAATCCTAACTTCTACTCATCAGATCAAAACATCAGATAATGTTGTCTCCCTTGTGCATGATTATATGCTTTGTGTCATTTCACAGCAGAAAATAACAAGTAGTAAGGGGTGGAGAGATTCACTGATGCATCAGAGGAGGCAAGCTCCAAAGCCTAAGGCTGGCATTGCCTTTCAAAACAATTTTGGCTGTGAGCGTTTGCAAACAGATGTCAAGCTGGGGAAAAAACTGATCAGCAGTGCCACTAATTTGATGTCCTCGATGCTTCACTAGCTGGATGATTTCCCATTCTGGACTACTGGCCCATTAAACCTGTCTTTTATTGCATGGTCATAAACCTGAATGAAGGCAAAGGACCTACGTGACCCCATTTGTCTAAGATAGTGAGGGACAAATTGGAATCTAAGGGCTAATATAGAGAAACATAAAAAGTGTTTGTTTTCTGTAGCACAGAGCTGAGATGTTTATAGCAATGTGGGGAAAACACTAGGTGCATAGACAAAGCTATTATCCCAATTATCTGACATGCCAGGAAGGAAAAATCAAGCATACTTCCTGTGCTCTCAGGTTTACATTTACCTTTCTCCCAAGAAAAGGAGCCTGGATAAGACTGACTTTGAAGCTGGATGTTTAGTGATGGGGGATTCCTAAAAGATTAGGCTTGGTTTTACTTTGAGTAAAACTCCTTGATTTCAGTTACATGTCAAGTGGTGACCTGAACACTCAGAGCCAACATTATTGAATTGAAAAACTTACAAGTTCAAGTTACTCTCCCCATAATTTGAAGTACTTGGCCACCATACACAGAAATAAGTGAAGAGGAATGTCTTGCTATACTTTGTCTTTCCTTTTAATAAAATGTATAGTCTTTATTTTTAATATTGCTACTACCTAGAGATCCATCCTTCTCCAAAGAAAGGAGAAGGGCCATTTAAGGCTTTCCTTTAGTTTCAGTATACTTAAAGATAAAGCCTCAGCAAGTCAGAAATCATTCAGATTGTTTGCTACACTGCTGTTCCTTCAGTCAGGAGGAATAATGAATTAAGTCAGCAGAACTGAGTCTTCAGTATCACACAGAATCACAGAATCACAGAATCACAGAACGGTAAGGGTTGGAAGGGACCTCTGGAGCTCCCCCCGTCCAGCCCCTGCGTGAGCAGCACCCCCAGAGCAGGGGCACAGGACCGCGTCCAGGCGGGGTGGGAATGGCTCCAGGGAAGGAGACTCCACAGCCTCTCTGGGCAGCCTGGGCCGCTGCTCTGGCACCCGCACAGCAAAGGGGTTTTTCCTCAGATTTCAGTGGAACTTCCCGTGTTCCAGCTTGTGCCCGGTGCCCCTTGTCCTGTTGTCGGGCACCGCTGAGAAGAGCCCAGTCCCACCCTCCTGACACCCGCCCTTCAGATCCTGATAAGCCCTGAGGAGATCCCCCTCAGCCTTCTCTTCTCCAGGCTGAACAAGCCCAGGTCTCTCAGCCTTTCCTCCCCAGGGAGATGCTCCATCCCCTGAGCATCCCTGTGGCTCTGCGCTGGCCTTGCTCCAGCAGCTCCCTGTCNTCTCCAGCCTGCCCAGGGCTCGCTGGATGGCAGCACACCCTTCTGGCGTATCAGCCACTCCTCCCGGCTTGGGGTCATCGGCGAACTTGCTGAGGTTACACTCCATCCCTTCATCCAGGTCATTCATGAATATATTGAACAGGACTGGACCAAGAACAGACCCTTGGGGAACAGCACTATTTACGGCCCTCCAACCAGACTCCCACTGTTGATCACAACCCTCTGAGCTCATCATAATGCATAATGGACTGTATGTAGTTACAAAATTGAAAGATACAAATGTTTCATTGCCTCTGAGCTGCACCTTGGACTACAGAGACATATTAGAGATAATTAGCAATTGTCACTTTGTTCTCATTTCCCAAAGATGCAAACAACACCACTGCATTCAATTGTTCAGGAAAAGTCTGTATGGTTTGAGTCATTATCCCAATGTGAAATGCTGTGTCTTTAAAAGCAGGCTACTTTTGCTAAATAAACATCAGAAAGTTGAGATGCTTTTTCTACTCTGACTACCAATTTATTTATGCAGTTTCTTTTCCTAATATTTACCATTCTGTAAACTTTTTATCAGAGAAACTCCATATATATATTGCAGCATCTATTTGCTTATTCAAATTCAAAATTAATTTCTGATGTTACTAGTTGTGCTAAATAATTGCAGGTATTCACAAGATATACTATCAAATCTATAATGTATTATATCTCACTATTTTTTGCTTTAGCCTCTCAAAATAAAGACTGGAAATCTGGATCAAGATTGATGACTTGGGCCTAAAAAACAAGTCTATCTAGTACCCTTGAATTTTGATGACCTGTGAATTTAACACTGTTTCTGAGACTGTGTAGTCTGAGATCAGAGTCTGTCTTTCATGAAGTTTTCTGTTGTATGTATAACAGAATGGTCTTCTGGTCAATATAAATGAGATACCTATGAACTGGCAGCAGTAATATAACTGTAATAGTGCCTCCTCCTCCAAATATCTCAAGCAGTGAATTGACTTCCTTTGAATGCACTAATATTTTGGAGCATGTATGAGCATTGCACCTAGTAATCCTGTTTTCTGAATCCCAAACATTCTGGAGGAACTCAGAAATCTATACAACTTAGTTCAACAAAAATCACTAGACACGCCATTCAATGCAACTCCTGAAAGCCTTCTCTCCTAAGACATAGTTTCCCCCAAATATTAGGTGTCACTCCAGGTTAGGCAAGACTTTTCTGGAGGATTTTCTTTATTTCAGTCTCTTAATTCTTGCATAAATGGTGAACTGGAAACTATCAGAAGATGTCAGTAATAACTAAAACATGTTCTTTTAGATTGGTTGTGTTGGAGTTTGTTACCCAGCTGTCGCCTGTGTCCTTTTTTACTCAGACATGTGGGTAGTGTGGTTTTTTCCATGACTGATCCACAGATTTTGTTTTTGTGGCCTGCATTTAAAAAAAAACTTTTAAAAGAATCAGTAAATAACTGTGGGTGTTTCACTGAAAAATATACACTTAAAAAAGCCTTCAGCAACAATAAACCATTCATGTGGAAACTGATAAACCTTGTCTGTAATTTCTGTTAACAAGTTGCTAGTTCTTCCTTTCATTTTTTCTTTTAATTCTTTTTCTTTGAGCTTTCTCTTCTGTTTGCTTCACAGAAGCATCATTAGCAGGCAAAGCCTGGAAAAAATAAGATGATTTCTTTTTAATAGAAAAGAAGATTAATTTGTTGTGCTGAAGACAAAATAACATTTTAATGATAATTAGGGATATATAAATAGTTTTTGATAAGAAAGATTAATCTAGTTTTGATAACCATTATAGCAAAATATTGAGGGCAAACTGCTAATAGACTGGCATCACTGATTTTATGAACTCATTTTATTTCAATCCCTGCTGTCATACAACACAGTATCTTTGAATGTTGCAGAAGCATATATAAATATAATTTTCTACACAAAATAGAATGGTTAGGAATACGCAGTGAAAAATGTCTAAACAATTATGTAAATTGTTGAGATTCTTGGAAAGCAGAGTCTAACTAAGCATTTAAGTTTTACTGTGATATTTTTATTATTATTATTTCACCTTTAATGAAGGCTATTTTGTGTGTGGGTGAACCAGAAGATTATGTTGTAGCTAGCAAGAATGTTAACATAATTTTTGGTACACTGCGTTAATAAAACGAGTGTAATGAGCCATAGTGGTGTGCAATATCAGGTCAATGTGAGAATTAAGCTGCAAGTAATTATAATACTAAGATTGGTTGTATTCTAATTATCCTATGGCTAATGGTACAGAGATGATTGGCTGAAACTAAAATTATTTGGGCTGGAGTATTTTTAGTATAGATGGATATTAGCTGTTATATTGTCATTGTGCTTCCATGAAACAATATGGTAATTTGTTTTTCATTAAAAATAGTACCCCTCAAAGAAGCAGTTAGGTTTTGCTTCTAAATTGAAATGAAAAATGTTTCTAGTTTGTGAGAGGCAATGGCACAAAATCCCTACTTTTATTCTAGGTTTTATGGTGTAAGTAATGTTAAACAAATTTATATTCCATGTATCTCGTAATGCAAGAACATGACTGAAAAATTATCCGCATGAAATTAGTAATTACCAGAGAGAAGCAATGGATGGGTATAGCTATATTCTGAACACAACCTGGACACCAGTCTTGAGTGCAAACTTCATGCATAAGCTGTTTGAATGCAAACTTATTCTCACCTGGAAACTTTAGGAAAATTTCCAGGCATACTGAAAAATGATAGGGGAAGAGTTGGGGTTTGTTACATTAGCATGTCATCACCAATGTAAAAGGCACAGTCAAGAATACCGTCATTGAGTAGGATTCACCTTATCGGACTAACTTAAGGCAGCTACAATTATTTACCTAAAGCTGATCTGGTCACCCATTCCCTTGGTGTTCAAGAGGAGAAACAGGTGTTCTGTGCAATCAGGTAATCATCTATCCCATTTAAGAAACTTTTCTTGGTATGTGGTAAATACCTATCTGAAACTGTCTTTTTCTTCCTGATGATTATAAAACATGTATGATCGATTTAGTGTTAGAACCTTTTAGACACTTTATATAACACATCTGCCTGTGAAGAATATCACATGGTTAAGAGGAGACAGAAAGGTCAGCCACTGGTTTCATTGCTGACATGTGACAAAAATCATGGGTTGGAACATTAAAAGGAATTAGTAGGAAGCCTCCTTCATACAGGTCTTTAGATGAGAACATCTGGATTTACACCAAGCTGTAATTGCACTACACTTGGCAGCCAGATGTAGAGAATCAGGTCTGCAAAGAATACTGGACTTTGGTTCTCTTTCTGGCTTATAATTTTGAGAAAAAACAAACATAGGCAATGCAGGGGAAATAAAATAAAACTAAAAATATATATGGGTCACAAATATATCCTAGGGGTTATAAGCTGTAGAAGGGATCTGATATTTAATAGTATTATAAGTTTTTGTATAATCGTATATGGAAATCATATAAGTTTAGTAAACAAGTCAATTTCGGCAGGTGGAAATTTTGCCCAAAGCAAATGGTACCTAAAGGGACCCTTCTGCAGAGTTCTCTGCCCCAACCCCAGGAGCAACTAACAGAGCCTGTCTTTGTAGTTTAATGGTTGTTTTGACTGAGTATGTTAAGTTTATTTCATTGTATTGGGTTTGTGTGACAAGGTTTTAGTAGTGGGGGGGGCTACAGGGGTGGCTTGTGTGAGGAGCTGCTAGAAGCTTCCCCCATGTCCAATATAGCCAAAGCCACTGGCTCCAAGACAGACCCACTGCTGGCCAAAGCTGAGCCCACAGGCGATGGTGGTAGCACCTCTGGGATAACATACTGTGAAAGGGGCGGAAGAAAACCCCACAAACTGTGCACTTGCAGCTGGAGAATAAGTGAGTGAGTGAGTGATTGAGAATGAGTGAGAGGAACAGCCCTGCAGACACCAAGGTCAGTGAAGAAGGAGGGGGAGGAGGTGCTCCAGGCGCTGGAGCAGAGATTCCCCTGTAGCCTGTGGTGAAGACCATGGTGAGGCAGGCTGTGCCCCTGCAGCCCATGGAGGCCCACAGTGAAGCAGATATCTACCTGCAGCCCATGGAAGCCCATAGAGGAGCAGATATCTACCTGCAGCCCATGGAAGCCCATAGAGGAGCAGATATCCACCTGCAGCCCGTGGAGGACCCCACACCACAGCGGGTGGGTGCCTGGAGGAGGCTGTGACCCCGTGGGAAGCCCATGTTGGAGCAGGCTCCTGTGGGCCCATGGGGGACCCACGCTAGAGCAGGGGAAGAGTGTGAGGAGTCCTCCCCGTGAGGAGGAAGGAATGGCAGAGACAACGAGTGATGAACTGACCACAACCCCCATTCCCCGTCCCCCTGCACCACTCAGGGGGAGGAGGTAGGGAAGTGAAGTTAAGGGAGTGAAGTTAAGCCCATGAAGAGTGGGGGATAGGGGAAGGTGTTTTAGTTTTTATTTTCTCATTACCCTACTCTGATCTGATTGGTAATAAAATTAATTTCCCCAAGTTGAGTCTGTTTTGCCCATGACAGTAACTGGTGAGTGATCTCTCCCTGTCCTTATCTTGGCCTATGTACTTTTTGTTATATTTTCTTTCCCCTGTCCAGCTGAGGAGGGAGAGTGATAGAGTGGCTTTGGTGGGCACCTGGTGTCCAGCCAGGGTCAACCCACCGTATTCATATACAGCTTTCACAACAAATGACATTCTCAAACAGTTTTTATCAACAGTGGAATTTTCAGCAAATCTATCAATTTTTCTCATTATGATTTATAAGTGAACAAGCTTTTCCTTGCATGAATCTCTTTATTATTCAAAATCTTCATAAAGGTAAGAATGCAGTTTATTTTAGAGATTGTTCATCAGTTTTGCTCCAGGACTATTACAAAGAATACTGGCTCATCATAATTTGCAATTCATGCTGCTTAGTGGATTGCATCACTCACAAGTTTCTGGTTCTGCTCCTTGTTTATTTCCCCATTAAGAGACTTATAAGCAGGAGCCAAAGCAGAAGCAGACATGCATGTCCCCACTGCTGGGACCTAGGGAGACACTGTCCTACTAGGCTTCTGTATCATTTTGAGAAGCCTCACAGTGGAGATTGCCAACCAATTCCCCTCAATTTGTAAGCTGATGAGGATCCAGGTAATAAGTTTTCTACAAGGAAGTAAAGTATTCACCCATGAAGAAATTCTTGTTATTGAAGTAAATGAAAGATCATTCCATACATCACTGACTTCAGCATAAAAACCAGCACTGGGCGATTTACTGGTGTAACTGCCAGCGAGCAGGATGGGCTGGCTGCTCTGTAAGGGCAGGTGGGACAGGAGTCAGGAGCCAGGAACCAGGTGTCCTAACAAGGCAGTGGCTTTGCCAGCATTCGGTAGTCCCACAGCACCCAAGCGAGGTGAGCAGAGCATATCCAGAGATGGTAAACAGGGCTGGCTGAGAGTCCAGATCCTTAGGTGAGTCTCTGGTGAAGAAGCAAATCCAAGGAGAAGAAGCCAGGAATAGGAGCCACAAAGTCAGGGTCAGGATCAGGTCTGGTGATAGCAACTAGCATCAGCCACAATCCAGAGATCATCAGGCAAGTCTGCAGAGATGAGGGTACTTCATATGTGAAAATATCTAACAGAAAACCTTGTAACGAGAAGTTATGGGTAAGTTACAGGTAAAACCAGATTCCAAAGAGGAATATACTGATCCCAATGTTCTCAACAGTCCTTTAAGTTCTCCAGCTCTTTGAAGATTCTAAAATTAATACTAGATCTTCTTAGCATCTTTGTTTATCTGAATTCAATTAATGAAGATTTCTAATGTGCAGATGGTGTGGGTGAGGAAACTTCTCAGAGCACTTTGTAACCAGTGGGATTGCAGTGGGGCTTCATACAGGTTAGTGAAGCTGGAAAAAGGATCTTAGTCATCTGAAGTCAGATCGTATTTCTGTCCTCTGTTTTCAAACATTTAATACACCAGAATGAGAATGATCTAAGTTGTTACATTAAAACTACAATAAGCAATCATCTAGATTGTGTGTGATGGGGCACTGGGTGGAATACTAAGCAGGGGTGTGGAAACTAGACTATTTTTATGATTATACTTTGCACATTTGTAGTGGTTTTGATTTTTTAAATTTTTAATGGCAATTAATACTTGACTGAGTCAATATCTTTGCAAAGAAGCTGCACCTTCTGTTGTATACGGTGATTATTTTATTTTCATTCTGTATCATATACTGTAATAGTGATCACGCAGCTTCTCTGGAACTATGAAAAAACTTTCAGAAGGGATTTTTTCCACTTTTTTCTTTCAAAGTTTTCATCACAGTTCTGTCTTGTTGATTAACACAATACAGACAGCATTGATACTTATATTTTAAAGACAGTTATTGATATCTACGTGTCTCTTAATAATATGTAGCTTCTGGGCTTTTCTAAGACAGTACAAATGGAATTTAGAAACAGATCTGGATTAATAACTACGAACACTGGCTACACAATTCTATTGCTTTGCAATTACCTTAAAAGAAAATCCATTAGACTTGTAGGTAAATCCTGTTTAACATAGGCTCACAGGAGTATAAGCTTTTCTCCAGAAGGAGAGTCATTTTTCATATAATTTAAGAAAGAAAACAAGAGAAGAAAAGTGTAAAGAAAATTCTGCAGTCTATATTGCAGATCAAGGGCTTTCATTCCTGTAAAACTAGTAGTTTGTTACATAAAATTTAATTCAGGTTAGTGAAATTAATATCATAGAGCTTTACATCAGGAAATTGGTAACAAAGAGCCACTTGGTTTTATTACAGACACAGAAGACCTTCAGTTTTTCAACAAGAGAGGTCTGGGTCTAGATCTGGGAGTTTTCTCCTCTCTCCTCCCAACCTCTGTTTTATATATGTTCTATAGAAGTGATAATCCATAAGGCTGTAATCAGCTAGAGTAATGTCGTTATGTATGCATGCATTAAACAATGGGGTTTCTACCATTTACTAAATTATTATTAGCAAGGATTTCCCCTCTCTTCTTTTGAATGCTATCAAGTTACCAGAACATATCTAACTGTGTGGTTTCAAAGAAACGTAGCTGACTTTGCCTAGTTGCAAGATAGCCAGACAAAAGCTCATGTCTGGGAATTGTATAGTTTCATCTATATGACACCATGTCCTGCTCTGTCAACATCTATATTTAGGTTCCAGTTGAATCTTTATTCTTCCCTGACTACATGTATCTGGCAGCATACAGAAGGAAGCTGAGGTGTCTCAAGTAGACATATCCCCTATATTGTCCTCACAGGGTCAGATCTTAAATTCACATCTAATAACATTATTAGGGTTGGGACTGATCTCTCCTAGCTTTGGAAATCTGAAATGTAGAGCTTTACAGCAGGATGAGTGGCATCCTAAAGAGAATCTCTGAATGAACCACTTGTAAGGATGTTGATTTCTTTTCACTGATGAAGAGAAAAGGGAGTCAAGATGACTAGCTCAGATATAAGATTATTATTGTCTTAGCAGTTGAAAATCTCATCTATCTTAACTATTCTTAAAAGCTAGGATATGTCCATATAAAATTCCAGTGAAAATGAATTTCACAGCAGCCCATCTTTCAGAGTCTACAAGTAGACTGCTGTGTTATTCCTCGTGGTTTTTGGGTTTGTATTTTTGGATGGCGTGTGTGGTGTGTTTAAACAAAACAATTGTAAGAACACAGGACAATGGGTGTTTAATCAAGAGCATCCGTAATAGACAGAGATAAATTAGGGAGACTCTGATTGGTATACATAAACAATCTGTTAAATAGGATCAGAAATAATAACATGGTAAAGTGGAAAACCTTTGTGGCTAATTTCCTACCAGGTGCACCTATGGTTTAAGAAGGACAGTGATGAAAATGTTATTCACTAATTGTTTCCTACAGAACTTTCTTACAGAGTCAATCACCATCTGGAGACATAACTAGTTTTTAGGAGAAGTTGCACAGATGTGGATAATAGTAATAATAATAGTGTGTATTTATATCAAGTCTAACATCTGGGAATCGCAAGCACTTCATTAATACAGTGAAAACATTCAAAAGCACAGTAAGGAAGTTGTATAATAGAACTAGGAAGTCTTGTGGGTCAAGAAGAAAAAAATGTTATGTTTATCTGTTAATATTTAAAGTGACCCTTGAACTGTCTGAGGTTTGCATGGCTTCTGATTAGAAGATTTTAGCCAGGGAAAGTCTCCCTTCCAAGGAACAGAATTTGCTGTTCTTTGAACTGTTTGTGATGTAGTTGTGCAAATAAAAATTATGTTTCTTTACTCAGTGTCCAAATTAAAGGTGAATAAATTATTTAGAATGATCTCAAATGAATGCATTTTTAAAGATTGCACCCAACCAAAAGTGTATATCAAATGACACATTCTGACCAAAGTGAAAACTGTGTTTTACAGCGCTTCTAAAAAAGTTAAAGCTATGGAGATATCAGTGTTGTATCAACCGCCTGCTCATTTCCTTTGTTGCTGATAATCCTTGTAGAATCATCATATGAAATATGGATGATCTGTATTCTGGTTCTTTCTTTGCTCAATTCAGAAGAAGAACTCAAAATCTCACAGTTTTCACAGGGACAAAACAGTCACAAGGTTTGATCCATTACCAGGATGTATTCTGAGCCTTGGGGTGAGCATCAGAATAACTATTTTAGGAATCTGAAGCTATACACACTCTTCAGTAATCATAGGAAATGGGTTATTCCATAATAATTTATTTATATAATTTATTAAGTTATTTAATTTCACTCCTTTCCAAGTACATATTTATATGACTCTCACAGATGCATTGTCTGAGTGGTTTCCTGCAGTACAATAAACAAAATGTTCACCATCTGTCACATGTGGCTCATTCTAAGCATAGGAGGAATGATACATGATCAGCTAAGTGTTTTGTTTTTGCAATGTTTTGGTTTTTTTTTATTTTTTGAATACATTCTGCCGTATATTTATCGTAGAAATAGTAGTTTAAAGAAAAATCATCTCAGTCTTGGAATGAAAAATGAGATTTCAGTCTTAGATCCTTAAAAAGAGTTATTCCTAGAGTTGGTTTTAAGAAAGCTTTCAATAAAGCTTTGTTGTTGCCAGAGAGATGCTTAATAGTGGTTTAAAAATCCTTATTGCATCTGAGAAGAAAAGTTATCAACCGTAGTCCTTATTCAGGCACTTCAGATAATGTTTCAGTTATTATAAATCTGGGTCATTAAACACCTTGGGTATAATATCAGAGATTGTGAATATTTCTGAGAAGGTGATGCCATGTGCTAGGAACCAGGTCTAATGTAATCCTTGTACAAGAAAGACACATACCTATCAGAGCATGAGGTTTGATGACTTCATGCCAAAGTTTACTGCATCATAAGCATGAAGAGGGAACATGAGTTTCAGCTATAAAAACCTGTCCCTGATTTCCCCAATGAACATTGTGCATGGCCCATCAGAAATCACAGTATTTTGTCTAACAGGTAGTCTGATTTTTGAAATTTAGTATATGTGATGGGCCGTGAAGCCTTTGAAAGGCAGCTGTATACAGGTGATTGTACAATCAGTGGGTCATCACTTAAGTCTTGAACCGATAAACCCCTTAGGATTTACCTATAGCTTGAGTTATTCTTGAAAATCTAGCTCGGTGAGTGTTAAGAAATTAGCTGCATGCCTTCATCAGTGAGAAGTTAAATAAGCATAATGCTTCTGCATCTACACTGTCTCTGCGAGGCTTTGCTATCTGACATATGGATTTACCAGATTTCTCAGAATTACCTCAGTGCTGAGAGAGCTAAACAACATTCCTACGTGGCTAAAAGACATAGGGAAAGCTTGGGATTTCTTCAGGTTCAAAAATGAGTAACAGAGGTGTGGGGCTGAGAAGGAAGGGGAGACATTCCTATTTAAAAACTAATTGAGAAATCAGAATTTATTCTGAAATCAGTGAGAAGGGGCCAAGAAGCAAATCGATAGAGGGAAAACCACCAAAAGTCATATTTTGTTAGATCTTAAATAAAAGGAAATGAAAGTAAACAGTAAAAAAATACTAACCCAAGATAAATGACAAGAGAATGTGAAAAGATGAAGTGGGATCAATCATTCAGAGAGGCTGTGGCTGACACAATACACTGTTGAATTGTGGCCCCAAAGTTAGACTAATATCTTGTTTATGTTTTAGAGGAGAATGTGTTGAAAATGAGCAATGGCAAGATGTGTGCAGGAGGCGATGGAGTGGAAATGAAAGTTGTCATAGTCAGGGTTAGAATTAAATCTTAAATCAGAAGAATTGAACAACATACATCCTAGAATTCAGAATGAAATGAAAAATGGAATTGCAGGTCTGGTTCAAAGGAGAGTTTAGTAAATATCTTAAAATGAATG
>VZTV01055613.1:0-12256 GCA_013400875.1 Anhinga rufa
CTGGTTAAGGCATGGGTGGGACTATACCTTTAGTGTGGAGGTCAATTCAGCAGTCTGAGGGCTGACAGACCCCCTTTCTCTGCCCCCCTTCCCTCCCCCAGAGTAATCTTCCCTAAGGTGCGTGCCTTCTGTAGCTTTTCTCTTTAAAAGTGCAGCTAAGCTCTTCCTTTGCATGCTAATCCCAATTATGGACTACACTTTGAAAACCTTTCTCAAAATGCATGCAGAATTGAACCCAAATCTTAACAGCTTCTGTTAAGGTCGTTAGCTTAAATGACAACTACTGGTTTGTTGTTTGTGTGTGTTTTTGTTTTTTTTTTTAAAAAGAATGCAAGTACTGAAAAATTCTTCCTGCAAGGTGTGAGTGTAAGCACGACTCTGCCTTCTGAAGCAAAAGGTATGGACTTTTAAGAAGTCTGCTTTCAATGGCTATTCTATAAATATTAAGGGTTGCCTGCATTAAATAACCTGTTGGAAATGTTGGGGAAGAATTTAAGCTCTACGAGCTTGCAGCTCCTGTTCTTCCAGATTCTGAAATAAGACTTTCTCTTACACAGTTCCAAAGTTTGAAGCATCGAACAACAGCATGAGCGAGCTGAGAGCTACAGTAGGGAACTCCTACAAGTGCAGCGCAGAGGAGAATCTCCAGGTCACGGACAAAGCCCATGTCAATGTATTTAATGTTCAGATCCAGGTTTTCAAGATTGATGGAGACAAATTTGGGGCAGGTAAGAGGTTTACATTTTGGGGGGAACCTAAGATTTGCAAAGAGCGCTTTGATGTAAACATAATATTCTGTAGCCAAGTGTCAGCTTGTGGGTGCTGGGCCTTGTCTCGGCATGCCCTGTCACAGATGTTGTGGGGGCTGATAAGATGTCTATGAGTTGACGCTGGTGTGAGAATTATGTAAAAAGGCTTTTACATAACTCGGGCTTTGCTGTGGTTCAGAGAAGAGTTAAGGAAGAGCATTGGCTTTCCCTCCTAACTGTATGCACACGGTTGTATGGAAGGGGCAAAGTTCCGGGAAGTTCCTGCCTCCCTTAGTTAGTGCTGTCCTCTGACTGTGGTTAAAGCGAGGTGGCTAGGGGAGGAGTCGTGTGGGTGTATTTATGATGGCTAAGCTTTGCATAACAGTAACAGCTCTCAAGAAGGGAACATCATAGATCGCTGTGTTGTGCATACAACTAGGACTAGAAAGGCTTCATCCTGAGTGATCATGGCTAGTGGACTTGGCTTCGTTTTGGTGGCTGGCAAGCTAAGCTAGAAGTTAACGTGAGCCAGTTTTATCTGTGTGCTGAGAGGAGAAACTTGAAGCTCTGGATGTAGCCGTCTGTTGGTGCACTAGTGCCTAACATGGATCTTTTTCTCTCTCCTCAGTGGAAGAATGTCAGCTGGATGAAAATAACATGCTGATCCCTATAATAGTTGGTGCAGCCCTTGCTGGTCTTGTTCTAATTGTCTTGATTGCTTACTTGATTGGCAGAAAGAGGAGCCATGCTGGATATCAAACAATTTAATGACTTGCACTAAAATCCAGTGTAGATGAAAAAAGCAATTGCAAGAAGCCGGGAAACCCCCGCCACACACACACATTTCCCCTGAGCTAAGATTGATATTGTAAGGGAACACCTTTTCTTGCAAATTGCTGCTTCTTTAAAGTCTGCTTTATTAAATGTGAAATCATCTTGCAGCATTTAACTATGCACAAAAGTAACTTCTGAAAATTCTGGTGTTTAATTTTGCTAACTAGTTTTAAATATTTACCCACTTAGAAACAAGCTAAAAGTTTTTAAGGGTGCTTTTTTGGAATTGGCATAAGGTAATGTCAGCTAAAGATTCCAGAGAGGGATGTTGCTAATTCACACTGACTCAGTTTCAGAACTCTTAACAAAGGGAAAAGGTTCGTTCTTCGTACCGCTGCCATCCAGTGATGAGGTTAATTATACTGATGATGCATTTAAAGAAATTTAGTAACAACTGACAGAATTGAAATTTAAAATCTAAACTCCACCTTGTCTTTAGGGTGTGTATTTTTTACTAAGCTTTAAACTCAATGCCTGGCATATGCAGGGTGTGAACAACGCAATACTCAAACCTTACAGGAACTCTTGATGGTTGGACGACTCCCCTGTTTGATATTTTTGATGCTCTGCCAGCTTGTTAGGAGCTGGGACTTTTTTAAAATGGGTGTTATTTTTATTTACATTTTTTTGTAAAGTGATTTCAGTCTCTTCTGTTGGAAGGTCCAGAGAGATCCTGTTACTGCACATGTGTACAAAATAGATCTCAATCTGCTGATTCTCTTGCTTTAAACTTGGCTGGGGGGTTGTACACTTTAAGGATCAGTTCTTATGTATGCATTGCCTGTAACAATGCTAATAAAGACACTTTTTTTCTGTATATCCTAGTGTTGCTGATCACTCTTAAAAACATTTGACCACTTGCTAAGTGCTAAAGTCTTGGCTTGGGTCTGCTTTGAGAGCTTTAAACAATCCTTAGTGTGGAGTTATGTTAAAGAAATGTTTAAGCTTTTTCTCTGTGTGGCACAAAGGTGAGGCTTAACTGTGTGTGTGTCTTCAGAACAGTCCCTTGTTTTGGACTTTGTGCTTGGAAACAGGTAAAGCTTCTGCATACCAGTAACCTGAGATCTGGAGAAGATAACTCTTGCATCGAATTGCTGCTTGCTGAGAAAGGTCAGAATACTGGTCTGCCCTGCTAAGCATCGCTTTCTCAAAGTGCTGCTGAGATACTTGGTTGAGGACTGTGTAAATGACACTTAATGTTTTATTTTGAAGTGGGATTCTTACCACAGAGTAGGAATTGCATGTCTGCTGAGGTCCGTGTGTGTTGTAACATGCTGGGAAATGAACCTTTGTGTTTAAAGCTTCCCTGACTTCCTCCTGCAGTAATGTTTTGGTGTTAACAGTACTAGGTATGCAGGGCGGGAACGAAGGCACACAAGCATGGCACAGATGTGCTGGTTCTTCTGATGGGAAGAACTGAATGCACGGCAGCAAGGCTGGTATACTTCAGCCCATCTGCCCTGCCACCTCGAAGGTACCTGGAAACTATGGATTTTGCCAGTGGTGAATAAACTAGTATTTCCTAATACCTGCTGATGTACTAGACATATGGTACTGCTACTGTCCTTACAATTCAGTACTCAAGGAAAAAGGTGTCTGTCTGGAACCATAAAGGATGGGATAGCTCAGAATCATACTGCTGAGTAGCTGTCTTTACTTGTCTAGAAGAACACCAATCTACTTCCTCTGATACACTGGAGGTTGGTTTTTTTCCTTGCTGAGGGAATGAAGCCCCGGGCTGGGGGGGGGTGGTGGAGATAAGCCTTCCTTGACCAGGAAATCACGATAACTTGGAGTAGAGTCTGAAAAGGAGTGTGGTGTTAAAAGGTGAGGTTTCCCGCAGTAGTTGTTCAACAGGGAGAACAAAAAGCACAAATTGCTGGCCCCTCTTCAGTCTTCTTCCCTCCCTTTCCCAGCAGGAAGGAGAGGGAAAGGATTTGGCCACGAGAGGGCTCTGTAAGGACAAGCAAGCCATTGCCAGGCACCTGGCCCCGGCAAGGCTGGATGTGGCCGAAGTGCTGGGGCAGGGCTGCTGCTCTGCTCCTCTCTGCCCAGGGGAAGGATTTGTGTTAAGGTACAGCTCTGGAACTGCCCGAGGTCTCACTCTGTCAAGGAAGAAGTCTGTTTGTGTCTATCTTTACGAGTGTTTCTCCCAAACTTTTTAGGGACATGTGTATGAGGATACAGCACCTGTGGTGTCACCTCAGTACACCAAAGTAGAAATACAGCATCTACTTTCAGCATCCCTTAGAACAAAGCAAGAAATGCTACTTCCAGATTTGAGTCAAATTACTTGTTCCCTACTGTGCTAGAGCATATGAAGTATTAAGAGTGTTTATAGAGGAATTTTTGCTGCTGCTTTCTGTAGCCTGGACTTGCACATGTTCCCTGCTGCCTTTACCTGAAGAGCTGTTACACACTGCCTAGAGTAACTGTTAGTGAAGATAAAGATCACCTTCCTCCTTTGCTGGCTTGCCCTGCACCTTGCCATATTTACTGAGTTCCTTAAGCGATAGCAGAGCAAGGAAGTAGGAAGATGCTTGTATTCTAGCCAATTAGTGGCAGTCAGGAAAGAGATCAGGTATTTTACTCTCTTCACACCAAGAAACATGTTCTGACAAATTAAATTAATTTATTTTGTACAAATGATAGCGGTGTCACAGTTAATACAGTAGGAAGGATATGTAATTTTATTTGCCTGTTTTCTTTTAACACTACAAAATGCCCTGAAAAGACAAGGAGGGTGACTGCTTTTTTTTTAGGAGTGTCTTGACACTGATCACATTCTACTCTGAAACACATTAATCCTTTAAAAAAACAAAACAAACAAAACCAAATGACCAGAACCACCAGTTCCAGTTTCGAAGTCTGATGTACAGTACAAAGTGTTAACACTTACTTGAAAGGCAGGAAAATTGGTCAAGTGTCAGTTAACTCATGGAAAGCTTAAAGTGTGCTTTAGTCAGTGCAAATAGAGGAATGTGTCGATTGCTGTAGTATCTGACCACCTGGTTAAATCGGGTGCGTTATCCCTGAGAAAGCAACTTCTCTCTGCAAGTCTCTCGCAGTTTGTTGACTGTTGCCATGGGCAAGCTTCCAGGGTCTGCAAATATTTTCTGGATGCAAAAGGAGAAAATTCTGGGTTAAAATTCTGGCTTTGGACAGCATGCTGGAATTCTCACATAACTCTTCTGAGTGTGAAACCCCTGCTTTGATACCCACACTGGGAAGATGCTTACTGCCTCTTGGCTTCCTTGTAACAGGGTAGCATCTTCATCTACTCTGCTGGAAAGAGGTTGTAAACCTGCAGCTTGTTCCAAGTGCTGGAAGCTACACTAAAGCAACAATACAAAAGCTAGCTTGAATGTAAGTATCCAGTTGAAATTATTTTAGAAAGCATTTGTGTTGGTGGATGGCAGGCGTGTTTGGAAGGTATTAGGCTATCCTGGGTAATGCTGCGAAGCGCCAGTGCATTTCTCAGGTGGTGCTAGCAGTGGTTTTGGAATATATATACACAACAGTATGTTCCTACTGCAAAAAAAAATCAGTCTTAACCCCTTGTTACACTACCTTTGCTGCCCTTTTCTACCAAGCTTTCCAGAGTAGCAATGTGTATATGGATGCAAGAATTCCAGGCATTTCAAATGCTGTCACACGTATCTAGTATTTTTTTGCTTTAATTTATTGCTCAAGAACAATACACTTGTTTTCACTATATCATCTAAAACTTCTGAGCAGAACTGTGAAGCAAGCTGCAACTTTACGCACTTCAATCTGCAGTTAAGATGTGTGGGCCCCTCCGTTCTCTGTAGTTGTAACTGACAACTCTGGATTATAATATCAAGTGAGATTATAATTGAGCCAGCTTTGAACACTAGTCTGGTAAAGAAGCCTGCATTGCATTACACTAAAAACTAAGGCACTCAATAAAATACTCAGCTGTCATCACCTCCACTGCTACCACTACCTGGGGTACTACCTACTGCTGGGGGGAAAAAAAAACTCAAAAAACCCAAAAGTATGTGTTTCAAAGGTACATAAGAACCTAACCTGTTTGTTTAATTGCCTTGAAAGCCCCCTCATGACAGTAACCAACACAGTTAAAATAAATGTTTTATTCAGAGTAACTGCAAGAAAAAGGTAGTTGATTTTCTGAAAACAGTTGCTGTAAAATGTAATTTAATTGGGGGGGGAGTCCTTCAGTGACACGTGTTTGTATCAGCCTCTGAACTGGTATTCTCAGGGCAGTTAACATTTAACAAAACTCTTATTCTAAACCCTTTATGGAATGGGAAAATTCCTCAAACATCTCCCTTCTAAATTAAGCTTTACCTGTGATTTATTTTTTCCCTTGCTCCTTTAATTAAAAGGCTCACAAACACTAGTAAGTTAAGCTTATTTTTCTTCTGTGTGAGCAAAGACAAAACAACATAAATGACATTCTACTGTGACAGGCCTACGCACAGAGCTCTGCTATAAGCACAAAACTCTTGGGAGTAAAAGTCACCTATTGGGATGGAGTTGTGTGTGCATTTAGCAAACGGTGACAGTGGAGTTAGCCAAGGGGGTTTTTTGTTTGGGTTTGGTTTTTTTTTTTTTGCAATTACTGTCTCTTAGATTTCAATCTTCTGAGTTAAGCTCTGAATCTAGTGGTTTATACAGATTTGGCATCCAATATATTAAGAGTTTACAAGAATAATTCTTAGTTTGCAGGTTGTCATAAGACTTGAGCACTCAACTTCATGGATTTTGTCTGGAAAAAAGAACTTGGTGCCTGCTCCCTTTTTGTTCTTTGACTAAACATAAAGCATTATGTTCTGGCACTATGAAGATTTATCAGTGCAAGTTTAAAATTAACTTTGTGTCTATTGTACAAATTGTATTAGAATTCAGCTGAAAAAAAGCACAGGAACACAAGGCATAGCTCACTGAAAGAATGCACTAGTTACTTTCTCATCAGACTTCCTGCCTTAAGTAGTAAAAAGGGGTAAAAAGATTCCCCACCCCATAAAAAAGATGATGTGAATAGCTTACTATATCTGGGTTTAGATGGTAATTCTTAAAAAAAAATCCTTTAAAAGGTTTTCATTTCTTATATAAAAACATTCTCCACCCTTTTGGCAATTCCTACAGATACATTTCTCCTAAGTGTATCCATCTTTTTGACTGAGCAAAACATTTCTAAGTTGGTCTTGGTTTTAATTTGTAACAACTAAAAGCTGCAGAGAATTTACCTGCATGAAGCTGTGACACTCTGTTACAAATGTTCCTTTGGTGATCTGCTTAAATTTATCACAAATGTCAGGGAAATTCGTGGCTTCCAAAATAAAAGCTTGGTGTTGCTTAATTAATGTTAAGGCCACGCGGAAGATGATCTTTGACCCTTCATAGAACAAGCAATCCCATATTCGGAGCACAGTCTGAAGGAAAGGAGAGAATTCAGATTACTGCTTCTTGATTTCCAGTAGGTAATTATTACTAAAGCACTACAAATGAAATAATGATTATGAGTGTATATTAAGAGAATCTTCTGTTACTGATTACCTCTACTGGAAGAATGTCAATGAACAAGCATATAAACCAGCGTGATACCACCAGGGTCCACATGACTCCATGTCTTTCCATCAGCTCTGCCACAGCTGGAACTTTCATTTTCACAAGTTCCCCAAGGACTTCCTGATCAGTTTTCAGGCCCAACATTGCAGGACTGTAATAATCTTGGGAGAGAAGAAACAAAAATTCAGGAATCTGTGGACATGACTTTTTTCTACAAAATTGAAGAGAATGTCCTGTACAGCTGGATAGATAAAGGCATGTTGAACCTATGAATCCCAAATTGGATTAAATTAAAGCATGCAATGAAGACGTCTGCATCGTGGTTATGCAGCACTTCTCTTTCAGCCAAGGCTGATCCCTCTACACAAACACTTCATTCACACCTACCAAAGTATCTTCTTTCTCTCTGATGTTTTGTGGCAATTCACCCTTCCCAAGGAAGAATAAGCTAGGTAGCTTTTAACTACTAGGTTAAACTACAAATTCTTACAAGTATCTAAGCAGATCAATATAACTACCACTTCCTTCCCACATGTGGGGGCTGCACACCTCCCAGTCCCCACAATACCCAGCCAGGTAACAAAACCCCAAAACAATCTCTAGCCTTTAGACTGGGTCCAGTCACAAACTGGAAATGTGAATTTCTGAGAGCGTCAGCTGTGCTGGGGTACTGCAGGCCAGATACCACTTCTAGGGGATGACCTAGCCCTTAAGTGAAGAGCCAAGGAAATCCCACTTTTCACAGAATAATTCCAAAAGGAAGTTAATGACAGGTTCCCCAGGCAGCATCTCCTCCTATTTAATTTATCTGCGAGGCAGGGGTTGAAGTTAGACCTACATCTGCTACACTGCTGGTCACTGCACTAAACTGTTAAATACAAAACTAAGAAAAATGGAGCACACTACAACTGTTACTCTACACCTGTTTGACAGGGTAAGCATTTTCATTACCCATGTGCAGGCCAAATAACAAGCATCTCTGTTCTATAAACAAGTAGCTCTGAGAATACTTAAGGGAAGAAAAAGATTATTTTAGTTCATAAGAGTTCAGATGGCCCAGCAAGGAACAAGAGTTACAGAGATGCTTAAGGAATTAATATTTTGGGTTTAGATGTTGACAAAAAACATTAAAATGGACTCACTGGCTGGCTCCGGCTCAGGGAAGCAATCACTGGTTCACTAGTGCTTTGCTGACAAGATCTATGTTATTAACATTATTTGCTGAAGGAAATAACTAGTAACACAAGCACCTTTCTATGTATTTCTTTCTTTCACTGATTCTGGAAAGCTGCCATTCAGGTTTCTCTAACTTAGCTGGTTTCTGCCAAGGTTCCTAGAAACACACAGCATAGACCAATGGCTCACATGAAGGTGAAGGAAGCAGAAAGAGCAAAGTCCATTTGTTTGAAATAGTTTTAATAACCTCCCCACCCCCATGCCATGAATAAGTTTAAGATGTCCAAATTACGCAGTGCATTTATAACCACTTCAGTTTCTCTAATGTAATTACAAGAGCAGTTCAATAGTCCACTCTTTCCTGTGTCGATGGTTTTCTTGAACAGACTTCCCGCCACAGGAGCTATTTGCTCTCCATTTGTCCTGTTCAAACTACAGAACAGCTACAGGAGGTTTTACAGTTCTAAGGAGCATCACATTCAGCCTTTAGGAATCTAGCTTTTTGTCTGTGATCCTTTTCTTTGTTCCCATTGAAGAATGATACGTCTGTAGAGGAGTTTTACCCAAGAGCCACTGACACTACATACATTCCTTTAACCATTTGCCTTTCGATTGCTTGTAGGGAGAGCTCTGAGAGCTAAAGCACAAGTAAGCCCATGAAAAAAAGTGTACTAAAACCCAACCGGAATCACACCACGACTTCAAAGTCAAAACAGTAACCTCTCTTTCTCCATATTTTGTGTTAAGTGTTGTGCTCATTTGTGAATTGGAGTGGAGGTAAAGTAACATTAACTGGCTGTGTAATCCTTTTTAAAAATTCTGCTTTAATGTAAGTGAAAAATAGAGAATAACATTTCATGTTCCACAAGCCGCCTTTTCCCCTTCCTACCCTTCCTCCTCCTCTCCTACATCCACAAACCAATTTTTTTTTCTTTGTGCTCCTGAGACATGCAAGTACTTAAAACTTCTTCACATTACCGCCAGCGAGTGCCCTCAGGAGGAAGGACAGCAGCCCACACACTCTCTGCTCTGCACTGCTGCAATCATCCGATATGCTGAAATCAACAGCAGCTGCTATTTTTAATTTGTACAGCAAAGTAAATGTCAGGATCTCAGTGAGAACGCAGACACCCACCCAGCTTTTGAGAGCTGGCAAGTAAAAAGTTAACAGCCAGGCAACTTGGATGCGTCACTCCTTGAATTACTGAAGCAGCAAGCTGCCGGGAAGCCTCGGCGTAAATTAAAATTTCGTTCAAGTTTGTACTGCTGGACAGAAAGGAAAAAGGAACTATTCATTTATCTGGGGCAGCCTCCTGCTGTTCCTCGTGGAGCAGGAGCAGCTCCCATGTGCCCTGGTACGCAGCACTGCAACGTTCAGCCCAACACTGCTGCAAAACAAGCGTGAGGAGTAATTAATGATTTTATGCAAATGCCAATAACTGAGTAGCAGGTTTTTTCCAGGATATTAGCTGCCAGTTCACATCAAAAAGAAGTTACATTAAAGAGATCTGCATCCAAGGCATTTTAATATGTAATTATTATGCATTAATTATAGTTACTGTGGGTATTATAATTGTTACACATAATTAATATGTAATTCTAATGATATAATTTTGCTCTCTCTATATACACAAACATACTTTTATAAATAAATGTATGTATATAAAATTTGCTCCTCAAATTAGGACAGCTGCATTTCCAATCCTCCAGAAACATTCCTGCAGGACGCCGTATTTGTGCAAAACTTACCCACAGATCGTTTACAAGGAACACAGCAGCACTGGAGAAGCCCAGAGGACAGCACAGAGCTAACCTTACAGCCCTAACCATCCACGTGCTGAGGGCAGTGTCACCCTGGAGGGGTGGCAGGCCTTCGGGCACAGCTGCCCCGGAGCACAGCCAGCAGCACCCACGTTCCCACTCTGCCCAAGGGACCCGCACCGAGTCATCAGGGCTACGCAGGGTTAGCCAGAACCACACAGGCGAGGCAAAGAAGATCCAGCGTCACGCTCGAGCCACTGTTCATGGTCCATGTCTGGTCTCACTAGCGAAAATTATTTTTTAACTCAGTTTGGTGCCCAAAGGGCTTGGTAATATTTAACCTACATGGCTCTTCTCTTCTGTTCTTAATTGCTAGGGATGCCCAGTCCCTCGGCTTTCTGGGAGCGTCCCCTCAGCAAAAATTCCTGCAGCTCTCCCTTGCTGCAAACATTTAACTGTGTGCCTTATTTTCCTGATCTTTTATAATTCGCTGTTCTGCCTGGAATCTCTCCCTTAAGTCAAGACATCCTTGTTTATAAACAAGGCTACACAAGCCTAACCCTCCCCCACACCACAAAGCTGTTTTTTACAAGATAATGGGCAGCAAATTATTTTTACTTACCTACCATCAAAATAAATTAGCTTTACCTTCCTTACATATCTTATCATACAAATTATTTGAAATTTCTAGATTTGTATAATCCACATTTAATTAGCATATTAATACTCTCAATAATCTGGCAAAATACAGAGCAGTTGATGACCCAGAACAGACTCAGTAATTGCTCCCAATCTGCCACTTATTAATTAAAAAAGGGAAAAAAAAAAATCTAATATAGGCTACTGAACTAGGTTGGTTCATAGGAATGTCCTCTGACAATATACCATCCCCCTGAAAAAACACATAGCCAGATTGCTTCTTTTTATTCCTCAAATAGTCAAACAGAAGTGATAATGTTAACATTTAGGTGATCACACACTACATTATTTTTCATTGCACTTTCTTCTGGAAGGCAACAAATTAAATACTGTATTATAAATTATTATTATTATATTCTATTAGTAAATTATTATTAAATTCCAGAAAAAATGTCTAGATGAAAATTAAGTTTCCCAGTATGAAACTCCATGTTTCCAAGCTCTTTTGTAAACTGGCCATAGGCTTTCCTCACTTTTCGCTCAGCTTGCCTTTGTCTAATGCTTGCCCACACGCACCTGCTCTGCCTAGTCTGTTGGTTTGGTGCCTGCCATTTTGGATGCTTTGCTAAGTTCAGGGGTGCCCGAGAACACAGCAGAGTGCAATGCAGGCAGCACCCCATGTGGAGTTCACCCCACTGAGTGCCCCTTCCTCAGAGTCCTGATCCCAAACAGCAGCTCTGCCAGGATAGTCAGCTTCTCTTCCTCTTGGAGTCGAGCAGCAAAAAGGAAAAGCCAGCTTCACCAACTACCAGGTATTCTATTGCTACTGTACAACAGAGGTGACTAAACAAGGAAATAAGTCCCTTCATCTAAAGGGCTTTTCATTACTAACACTGCACTGACTGTGGCATGCTGTCACTTAGCTTGAAACTTGTTCTTGCTCAGCATCTGGCAGAGATGTTCCTTAAACGACATTTCACTGGCTCCCTATCACAATAATTAGCACCTCTCTGAATCCTACCAGGATGTCCAGGACTAAGACATAACTGCCTGCTTCTGCTCCAGAGCAGTAATGAGATTTGCAGGACATAAGGATAAAACTTGTAGGGACTGTATGACCTTGTTCTCCATTACAAATAGATTAAGAGGTTCCAAAAATAAAAGTTTAAGAAGCACTATGCTTATAGCCTTAAATTACCTCTACAAGTCAGAGCTGCAGAAGTTAAAAAAGAATCCTTCAAGTCTGTTATGCATATGTCAGGTTAAATATAAATACTCCTACTGGAACTAACATGATATGAATTCTTAGTGTTATAGAAATACCCAAGACAAGACCTCAGCTCTGCTGCTTATCTTCCAGCATTTCTAACTACTATTTCAGAAGCCTGGATAACCCAGCCTGGGACAAACTGAGTGATTTGTCTTGGCAATCCAATTTGTTTAACCAAACTGAAAAATTAAAAATTAGCTGGTTTAACTTTTCTCACAGTCAAAAGCAACATAAAGTGTTTTATTCACAAGAATATAGTGTCCATGAGAGC
>VZTV01055614.1:465-18216 GCA_013400875.1 Anhinga rufa
TCTTAGAATTCTTACATGGTGATAGCAAATGTGTTTTTAATATATGGATGCAGAACGCAGTCCTACTGTGTGCTGTTGATATTTTTTTTTAAAAAATAATTTCTTCTGAAAATGTTTAGCTGAGCCAAGTTATTTACATTTGCTAAGGCCGCTGAGTGATGGTAGAGACCTACACAAAGACAGATTTAGCTGTGGCAAAGAGTAGGCTGGGACTTCATTGAATGTGTGGTAATAAATCAAATCTAAAAGAATGTCAAAAGATGTAATGTAGTGGGGACAGAAGACCCTCAAGGGCCTGTAATGTTGTTTTCTTACTTCAGTGGATTTTAATTTGGTTAATAGAAGCATAATGAATGCCTCATCTTAAAGTAACTTAAAACATCTGAGACTGCTGATATTATCCTTTATTAAGTAGAGTGAAAGTAGTATCTCGCATGATTTGTTTTTCAGGAAGGTTCTACCTGCTGCTATTTTGTTGTGGATCATTTTATAGCTTAAAACTTGACACTGATACTTGCTTCTGTCAAGCATTGTCACAGTCGTGTCATTTGTAATTTTCTCTCTTCTCCGAATGACATCAGACCGCGTACAGCAGATTACTGCCTGATGGATATTGGTGATTTTAGAAGCACCAGAGTGCAACACAAACGAGGTTTAAGTGAAAGGAATATTGGAGCGAGTTCTCCAGCTGGCTCACGCTCACCCCTCCCTGCAGTGTTGCAGCACTGCTCCGAAATCATACTCCCTTCTCCCTGTTGCGTAGGGATCTGAGCAGAACTTGATTTATGCGTAGGACAGAAGAGCGAATGTTTAATATTGCTCTCTTCACCGTTTTTATTCTTTTTTTTAGAAGACTATTGTTTACGTTATCCATCTGTACAGCAGTGTTCAGAAAATCTTTGTGTAGGCTGCTGTGTTGCACGTTCATAATACCTACTTTGTAACTGTTCCTTTGTGTTCTTTCAGCTTTTTTTGTCGTTGGTGTTTTTAAACATGATACATGGTACAGGCTATGAATGTTACAAAAAGCGTGCATTTGATAAAACATATTCACATTTTCTGTGAAGCTATTTCTATTTTTTTTNAATTTAAAACTTGACCTCTGCTAATGAAAGTCAACTATGAGCTGGGTTTCCCTCAGAACTGAAGTCTAAAATCAGCTGCAAGCATTTTGGCTTTTCTGTTTTCTCATCTTCAGATATTAGTAGCACTAACTGTGGCTCCACGTTCACTTGTTTCAAACAAGTTTGGCATTCAGCAGTCTTCGGTGACCTGCTAAATGCAGGTTAATTCCTGAGATTTAACTCTGGATTTAGTAGATAGCCCAAGTGAATCATGTTTGATCTAGGAGACTCATTGCACAGATACAAATTTTTAAGGGAGGAAGGTGGGGGTCAGGCAGTTTCTCCATCTCTCCTACAATGTATATAATATCTCTTTGTAATTGCAATCTCAGGAATCAATTGCCTTCCGTTAATCAGACGTTTTCCCCCAACTCTACCTTGTCTACAAGACAAAAACCATTTTTACTTCATTTGAGACAGACTTGCTGGAACAATCCATGTTGAACCCCTTCTCTTTCAACCAAAAAAATAAAAACTGAAGCCATGATCCATCCTCATTCTGCCTTGGAGGAGCCCATGTCGTTTTTGTATCATCTGGTGGAAGAAAATGCTCAGACCCAGAATCCCATGCTGATTTTGAATGCATTGATGAGTATCTCTGGTCCATGCATGTACTACTTGTCACTGGGAAGGAATACTGTAATTATACATGCATAAAACAGCTTTTATCCCTCTGCTTAACTTGGGTCCCCTGACGCTAATCTGCTTCTACTTTCGTGTTGCACAGATCAGGGTGTCCAGCCAACTGGCTAGTGAAGACTCTTCCTCTGTTACAGTGATAGTCGTGTAGGTTTTGGGCTGGGGCAGAAGGTTGTGTGCTCTGTTTCCCATGCCTGCATGTATGCTGTCATTTGAAATTGTGGATCGGAGTTTATGCAGTCCTGAAAAGCTGTATGCTGTGCAATTTTCATTGCTCAGCTCCAAACCACTGAGGATGACTTGATTTATTTGGCATGAGACTGAGTTGCTTGTCTGGTTTGTGCTCTGAAACATCAGTTTTCAGAAACTGCATGATCCTGTTGACTGTCTGTTGAAACTGAGTTTGGAAATATATTTTTGTTCATTTGCTATAATAGATTAAGCTTACTGTTCAGGTCTACCAAGTGTGATTTCTGACCTGTTTTTTTTTTTTTGAGTGATACGGATCTGTAGATAATCGGCTTAACTAAAAAATAATTATCCGAAAACAAAAATGTTAAATTTCCCTTTTTTCAGCTAACTTATTTTAAAATGTAGTTACTTTGTAAAATACATAAATTAGAGCAAGTATGCCTGTAGAAACCCGTGTGACATCTGAATTTCATTTTTCCTGTAAAATGTGATTAATTGTGTATTTATTTGTAGTTTCTTCAAGATACTTTGGATGCGCTTTTTAACATAATGATGGAGAACTCGGAGAGTGAGACATTTGACACGTTAGTGTTTGATGCTTTGGTAAGTTTGCATTGTGGATGGAATAAAACGTAGGTACAGCAGTGATGAATAAATAAAACAAACATGGTGCAAAAGCTGGAATGAAGATTACTAATGAAACATATCTTCTTAGCTTTTATTTATTATTTAATTTAAAATGCATGGAAGGTTTTTATTATATTTGAATTTTCAGTTGGACTTGATGAAAAGGGGGTTGGATTACATCCTGTCGTCCTCCCAGAAAAGATGGAAGCAATCAAGTCCAGTCACGTAGTGGATTAACAGCAGAATTTAGGACAGAAACAGAAAGTTTCTGCTTGGAACAGAAAACATTGTTATGAACAGCAGGTTCTCACAGGAAAGGAGAAAATGTATTGGGAGGATAATCAAAAGCCAAGGTCTCTGTGTTTTTAATGTATTACTGTGTCTTATCTGAAAATAAATGTGGGTGAATGTACAATATTAAAGATTTTTTGAGGATAGTGCAATAATTGTGCTGTTTTTTCAGGTATTTATCATTGGACTGATTGCTGACAGAAAATTTCAACATTTTAATCCTGTCTTGGAAACCTATATTAAGAAGCATTTCAGCGCTACATTAGCCTACACGTAAATTTTAAAAATTACTTTTTCTAATGTAGCTTGCACAGTTTTTCCAGACAATGTTATTCAGTTACTTGTTTATGTAGTTTAATTAGGAATTTGCCAATAGAGCTTGGGAGGGTGGGAGCTGCTTGAAGAAGGCTGGAGACAGTATGTCTTTAGTATGTCTTTCTCTCTTGAAATAACAGTAATAAAACTTCTGGTCACTTGCAAGGAGGAAGTCTTGATTTTCTTGTATTGAGGGAGGGGATGATTTGATGATTTCAAGAATTGTTTTGTAAGGAAAGTATTCATAAGCAATTCTCTGTCATACTTAAGAAAAATCATGTCTATGCTTCAAATATGTTGTTTGGTGCATTAAATTGATGTTCTACCCTGCATTATCTGTGTTCTGTCACTTTGCGGGGGAAGCAGTGAAGAACAAAAACCCAAAGGTCTATTATATTTTCTGTCTTAAGTATTTCTTGGCAGTTAGGTTCTTTGCTGCTGTTTCAGACTATTAGTGTTGGAGGAAAAATACATAATGGATATTGTAGTGTTGGGAGGAAACCAAATGCAAACCAGGAAACCTGCTGTGCACTTTGCTGTTACACAGTCTCAATTACGTGACCAGAAAATATTTGAGAAGTATTGATTTTAAAATAGTGAAGAAGAGTTAGGTCTTTAGTCACAACTTTGATATTACGATCACTTCACTGAGCTACAACCACTGTTGCAGGCTTCACGTGAAGTGGGTAAAGGATGAAGCATCCTCCAGCATCTGGTTTTATTAGCAAGAGCTGAAGGTGGCCCTTTTGCTGCTAGGCATGGAGTGCATCCTTCCCTTCCTGAAATGCAGGGAGGCAGAAGCAGGTTTAAGCTTGAGGATGCTGGAAGATGTGAATTCTGGCTTGACTTGTACCTGTGGGCATGACAGATCCCTGCCTCCTCCCCGCCTTTTATTGTACAAGTTTGTTTAAGTAAAGAAAGGTTGCATTGACGATATCTAAGTGGTTACTTGAAATTCTTAGGCAGTTTACTCCTGTTCAGATAAATGCCCATATATCAAGATACCCGTCAACTCAATGTTATTTTCTGTTAGTAGTATATAATGTTGTATTTATTTACTTTCAGTGTGAATGTTGAAACATACAGTGTAGCTAGGATAATTTAAAATAGAATTGCTTGTAGTTGCATTAAAATCGTGATTTATATTCATTGGAAGGGAGGCAGTTGAAATGGTATTATTTTAAAAATTGTTTCACTTTCAAGTTTGATAGACTTCAAAATGTGGACTAAGAGAATTTCCAGCTGGTGTTATGTACATTTTTGAATAATAAATTTCAAAATTTCTAGCCCAAAATCCATGGGACAGCTATGTAAAGGGGAGGCCTTGTTTAATGAAGCAACTCCCATTCTATGTGTTTTAATTCGAACAATGTGTTTGTATTTAATTATTTTTATTATTCTGATTATTATTAGTAGTTGCATCCTTGTAATACCCTAAGTCTGAATATCCCTAAATACGCAGCAGAAGAGAAGTCTTAATGAGATTTGCTGTATTGCTTGTATGTTGAATGCTTTATGGTCTGTGTTTTCTTTTTTCTCAAGAATGGGTTGCAGCTACTTAGCCAACAAAACCAAGAATATAATGAATTTATTAGTTACGTAATTAATTTTGTAACTTGGTGGGCACTACTTAGGCGCATACTTTTTCTTTAAACCTTTCAAAATTGAAATTCTTCTCCATGTGCTTATTTGTAACTTGTATGTATTTTTGTATTTAAACAGAAAATTGACTAAAGTTTTAAAAACGTATGTGGATAATGCTGAGAAGTGTGGTATCACTGATCAACTCTTTAAAGCTATGAAAGCTTTGGAGTACATCTTCAAGTTCATAGTGCGGTCCAGGATATTGTTCAATCAGTAAGTATGGCGAATGCTAAAACCTCCTGTAATTGCTGTTGACAAGATTGTTCAAAAAGTGTCACAATTATAACATCACAAGTTAAACTTGCTCAATATTGCACTGTGTTAGAAATATCTTAAGCTGTTAGAGTTTATTTCAGGAGGCAGCTGTTCCCTAAAAGTGAGCCAGTTTTCCTTAATCTTGAACGCAGCTGTGTGGAAAGTAGTAAACAGAAGAAACCTGCGTCTAACTGAGATGTATATTTTACGTAGCAGTGCACTGCTAAAACTATGATGTGTTGTACCTCTATAGTTTAGGTCTCTGAACGAATAAAGCTTGCCACTTTTTGGGAAACTTTTGTGAATAACTCTCTCATACTGTGACTGAAATGTTGAAGCTACTGAGTAGCCACGCTACCCTCTCCCTCATCCGTCCCCGGGCTTTGCTAGCAGCTTTCCTCAGACAGCTGCAAAAGTCTGGAAACACTCAAGTATTGAAAATTTTGCAGCAAAGCAAAGGGACAGCTTTTCTGGATGGGAAACATGAAGTTTGTCCTCGCGTGGTGCTCGCAGGGCTTAGGGAGAAGCTGTGGTTTGTAGAGGGCCTTTAGTCATAGCCCAGACATGGAGAGGGAAGAGAGTCAGAGTAGATGGACAGCGAGGAGAAAAAGGAGTATGAGATGCAGCTTTTTGACTCGCTGCCTTGTAAAAGAAAACCACAAGTATTGTTGGAGCTAAACCCCCAGCAGCTCAGAGCAACGCAGGCCCCCACTTGTCAGAATGTTGGTGGTTGGTTGCCATTTGTAGGGCCCTGCAGTCTCAATAGGTTTCAGTGAGTGAGATGGAAAAGTGGAAGGCAAGAAGGGCTGCAGAAATCTTCTCCTCAGGAGTGATAGTATTTTTGATAGTAGAATCATTTGGGTGTCTATAAAAGCTCTTTCTGTGCCTGGTGGCGTGGCAGAGGCCTGCTGGGGGGCTGTTGTCTGCTCCCCACTCGGCCTCCTGCATGGTGAATGGCACAGCGCCTCACTGGCGCCGTCTGCAGTGGGCGTCCAGCCATAAAGTCAAGCACAAATAATTATCCTAAGTTAATTCAGAAGTCAGTATTGTGTTTTATAGACAAAATATAAAAAAGGTTACGAAACAAGTTGATGATGAATTCCTCTTCATTTAGATTCAATCCTTTTACTACTTGTTAGTGATGGTAACAACCTTATTACAAGGGATTTATGTAGAGCTCTGACGTTACCAACTTCACCAACCTTTCTGTAAATTAAAGATTGTAATTTATTTCTGTAGGAGTCTTGCTGTGTGATTCATAAAATACTGAATGTCACTTATACTGTTGCAGGTCCTACAAATCACTTTAAAACAGAAAAAAAAAATTATCTCTTGCTACAGATTAGATTTACAGACAATATGACCCTCTAGTATTGGCCGCTGGATTTCCTCGTGCTAAGCACTAATTCACAGTTCTTTAGCGTTGGGAAGACACAGCTCTCAATGACAAGGGATTAATCAGCGAAGCTGCTGAATGACACCATGATTTGTTCTGCTGTAAGACTTAAATCCTGCCCGAGGTGTGTGATTTGAAGTGATTATAATGCAGAAGTGTAGCAGTGCTCTGAAATATCATTAGTGTTTTACTGAGAAATCTCAATGAGCAAACAGAATCTTCTAATAAAAATATTACATATTTTTAACTTTAGTAATAAGGTAGTGGACTGAATATATGGAGCATTTTAGTAATGTGATTGCAGGCAAGCTTCAGTTCTGGATAAAGATGTAGAAGCTTAGTTCAACTACTTAAAGCCTGGTGGCAAATCTATTTGTTCAGTGTATCAAGGTTAATAAAGGCAAAATATTATAAGTGAAATTTAGAAATATCTTTATTTGGTTTATTCAGTAATGATCCCAGTGCTGATGTTGCGTTTAGTGCTAGAAGGATCAACTTGATGGTTTTCTGATAGTTGCAGTCTTTTTGTGCATTTTCAGGTATATTAAATAAACATATGCTAATAACTGACAGTAGAAACACATTTCTGACTAGTTTATTTTTATTTCAATTTCCTTTTTGAAACACAAAGCTTTTTGTCTGAAGCAGTTTGATTTATTGGACTGTCAAGTTTAGTTACTTCTTATATTGGTATTAGTTTCACCTTTCTAATCTGTTCAGGGGGACACCAAAATCCATTATTGAAATTGGGAGTTAACAAGTAATTTGTTCTGCATAACCCCCAGTTTTAGCCTAGAAGGGGAATAGGAGTTTGCACAGCATCATAACACAATTTAATATTTTTTCTGTAGCATTCATTTCCCCTGTGTACTGGTTTCTCCTGGTTCCAGCTGGGATAGAGTTAATTTTCTTCCTAGTAGCTGGTCTAGTGCTGTGTTTTTAGATTTAGCATGAGAATAATGTGATAACACGCTGATGGTTTAGTTGTTGCTAAGCAGCGTTTGTACTAAGTCAAGGACTTTTCAGCCTCCGTGCTCTGCCACTGAGAAGGTGCGTAAGAAGCTGGGAGGAGGCACAGCCAGGACAGCTGACCTGGCCAAAGGGATAGTCCATAGCATATGACATCATGCCCAGTATATAAACTGGGGGGAGTTGGCCGGGGCAGCGATCGCTGCTTGGCGACTGGCAGTGTCAGTCGGCGGGTGGTCAGCGGTTGCATTGCTTGCTTTTCCTGGTTTTGTTGTCCTTTTCACTACAATTTTTAAACTATTTTATTTTATTTCAATCATTAAACTGTTATTTTCTCTACCTACGAGTTTTCTTACTTATACCCTTCTGATTCTCTCCCCTTTCCCACCGAGGGGGGGGAAGGTCAGCAAGCGGCTGTGTTGTGCTTAGTTGCCAGCTGGGGTTAAACCATGATATGGTTGAATAGCTTTTTTAAAATATCTGCAGCTCCCAAAGGTTTATGAACATAGCCCTAAAAATTATATGCATCAGTTTCAGTGTAAAGCGGCAAGAACATTCTGAATTTCATCTTAAAAAGATAAACCCCTTTCCTTCTGCAAAAGGTGGTCCATCGTGGTATCTTCAAACATGAAGAAATCATGCTGTGACTGTACGTAAGAATTCCCTGGGTGTTGGGCTCTTTCTGAGCTGCAGACCAGATTCCAGACCTTCTTACTGGGTTTAACCCCAGAAGAAAATGGAGGAAAATAGAGGGGAATCGAACTCTTGGTGGGAGCTGCTCTAATGGGTCTTGGTGCAAAATGTTTAGGTGAGCTCAGAGAGAGAGCTCGTGGAACCAGGGAGGGTGTTGGAAGCCCAGCTGCTCTTGGATGAGGCTCTTGGAGGCAATCAAAGCTGATGGGGTAAGCATGGGCTTTTAGTTCGGGGGAAGAAGTCCCACCTGGTGTTTATAAACACCCCTCTTTAGATTTGACCTGGATCACAGGTTCTCCTGGGCTGCTTCTAAGCACTGATCCTATTCTTTTTTTGGTGGGGGTCAAGTTAGGTTTGTATAGCTGAGGTTCAAGAAGTATATTTGCAACAGCCCATATGTAGGTGAGTCACACGTATTGCCAAAGGTGGGGGGGAAATGTAAAGGATTTATGTGGAGCTAGTGGTCTTCTCCCATTCCCTTTCCATTTCTAGTGAGAATTGTCTTATCCTACACCTGAACCAGAGATTCTGCTGCGTTTAAAATAGTTGAGGCAGTTTCAGGAACATCAATTCCTGTGCTATATTGAACCAGTGGACCAAGTTCTTCAGCTTGGCTGTATATTTTTTGCTTTTGGTGTTCCTCAGCCTTCTCAGGGCAGTTTTTATCCCTCTGAAAGCATCTGGGTAGGAGGTGGGGGGGTCGCCATGGGCAGATCAGCTCTGAAAAACCCAGCCTAAAGGCACAGGGACCTGCCTTGTGAACTTCAGCAGTGGATTAGTCGTTCTTCTGTGGCATCTGTACTGACTGTATGGGAAACTGAACCTTAACTAGTTTAACGTCAGGGAGCCAGAAATTAGAGGTGAGATGTATTTTAACTTTAGCGCTCCCTTCCTGTGGAAAAAATGGGGTTTTATATTTTTTGGTTGGTTGTTTTTTTGTGGGTTTCTTTTTTTTGTTGTTTGGGTTTTTTTTAGCAAATAATGGGTTGATAGGTTTTTTTCTTTCTTTCACAGAGCTTAAGGTCACTCACCTTAGGCCACTGGTAGATTTTAATGATTGCTGGCAAGTTGTCTGGATGCTTTCTGGCTTCCACATCAGAGAGCTGCTTGGCATTGGTCCTCCCAGACATCTGCTAGCTCTTGTGCAGGGTGGAGAGACTCTATCCCATCGCTGCGTGGGCATGTGGAATTGGGTCACCGCTGAGGGATTCACTGTGACTTGAAGGCGTAAACAATAATACTAGATGTGGCATTTTACATAGGAAGCTTTAATATAAAAATCTGTTGTTCCTGCTGACCCAGCCTGGTCAGTCTGTCTCGTCCTTAGGTTTTTGTGAAAGAAAACTCTTGGTTCAGTGAAGAAACTTGTAGAAATTCTTGACCTTGAAAGTAATGCTACAAATTATCCTCTGTCATTTGAACAGATTTTTTTTTTTAAATGTATTTCCATTTTAGTTAGATCGTGCTTATGAAACCTAATTATTTTTCAGACTTTATGAAAACAAAGGAGAAGCAGACTTCAGGGAGTCTCTGCTGCAGCTCTTTAAGTCCATCAATGAGATGATGAGCAGTATCTCCGATCAAACTGTCATAGTGAAGGTATGTACTTTACAGGTCTCCATCTTGGCTTTACTTTTCCATCCTAAACCACAGTTAGGTGGTCGATGAGGTGTACGCTTGTGTTTGTCCCCAAAACCACATTTTACCTCAGATGTCGTTAATACTTATTGCTTCTAATAAAGGCTACATAAAGAATGTGCTTTGAATAAGTTTACTTAAATTGCTGCAAATGCCTCACTTTTAAAATAAAAGGGGGTTAATGAAGTTCAGTTTATTTAACTTGTATATCCTTAACTTTAAGGTATTTTGAAGGCACTATCTTTAAGATGATGGTGACAATGTAGATCCTCATATTCTTATGCACTTATTTATATCCTAGGCTGTTCAGGAACTTCAGTCTTAGGCTTTACGTTTTTTTTAATGGAAAAGCAGTAGTGAGTCCAACTGCAGACTCCACCCCACGCATCTCTTCTTTTGTCCCTTTAAACTGGTAGCTACTTTCGGTAGCGTTGGCTGGCTCATGGAATTGGGATCGTGGTCTCTGACCTCAGCTGAACGTGGGTATTGACATCACAGAGCAGAAGCATTGAATTATAGGACTGGCAGATGTTTGTATCCGGAGGAGTCTGATGTCATTGTGCCAATACAGGTCTCGTGTTCTGTTAGCGAATCTCTTTCACCATGGAAAAGTACAGAGACTGTCATAAGCACGCGTTTGATAAGCTACACCTTGAAGTTATCCTTGTGGTTCCAAATAGAATTTATAAAAAGACGTAACGCTTGACCTAGCCGTGCTGAATCAGTTGAAGGATGATGATCAGAAAGGGGCTAAGAATTGGGGTTGAATTTGGGGACAGTTTTGACAGTATGACTCCTCCTGCTCAGATGTGCAGTGGTTGTGCATTAGAAGGACTTTTTATAGCAGCTGGGAGGCAAAGACAGACAGTGGCAAAGTACTGTGCCACTGCAAGAGGTTTCTCTTGAAGGGAGTTGGGAAGAGTACAGCAGGAAAACACCTAAGTCAAAGACACCGGTCCTTTGTAGCTGAGTGCATGCAGGTCTTACGCTAGTAATACCATGCTGAGCACACAGCAAAAATAGATAATGGGTATAAAGCTGCTGAGTTCAAATATTATAGGCAGAGAGACTTGAGACTGTATCATCTGATAACAAAATAGTGATATTGCATGTTTCAGGAATGCTGTATTTTCATTCCATTGACACAGCATCTATCCTGAATGGAAACTGGTAGGTTTGAGTCAGTGACTCAGAGTGAGCTATCTGGTGTTTTACAAATAGGATGTTTTCAGATTACAAGGATTGAATGTAAGATTTATTTTCCTGAGACTCATTTGTGAGGCCTACTTCAGGAAGGCAGATGAACATAAGGATTTTTTTCTTTTCAACAGTCTATGGCTTGGGGGGGCAGTGTGTGGAAATCAAAAATGCCCCCCAAAATAGATTTGGTTATCTTTAGCTGAGATGCAGGAAAAGACGACAAACTTCCTACCAAAGGCTAGAGAGGTCACACTGCAGCAGTGTCTGTCCTAGTCTGTGTATTGTTTCACATCCAGACCCCTGCAAACTTGGCTAGAGCACATCTACTGCAGGCATTTGACTATGTGAAGTGTGCTGGTAGATGAAGCATTGACAGATGAGCCAGTGTGGGGTTGTCTGAGAAGTGTGCTTGTGGATGCCTTTCAGAGGCCTTGACAACCTTTCATTCGTTATTCATTGCTTTCATCTCCTTTGGACTCTAATTACTTAGGTCTTAGAATAAATACATAATTGTTAGTGTTGGCTTTTTGCAGCTCATGAGATTGCTTTTATTATGTTCAAATATCCACTGAAGCACTACAGTTTTTTCAGTAACTAGAAATGTATGATTCTATTACAAAGAATAAAATTATTGAATAGCTGGATAAATGTCGGGGTTTTTTTGAGAGAGAGTGAGGATGGCTTCTGTGAATCTTGCCTGACAAAGCTGTTGGAGTCCTGGGAGCATGTCAGTAACCGTGTAAAGTAGACATGACACTACAGGCTTCATTCAGCATCTTTATCAGTGATCTGGAGTTGGTAGTTAAGTACCATGCTGGCGGCGAGGAACGTCAGAAGGACCTCCCAAAACTGAGTGGGCTAAAAGGTAAACTTCAAGGTAGACAAATGTAAGGCAGTGCATCTCAGGAAATTATAGAATCATTAAGGTCGGAAAAGACATCTAAGATCATCAAGTCCAACTGTCAACCCAACACCAGCGTGCCTCCTAGTAACTAATCCCTGTATGATGGTCTACTTGAAGCTGGCAGTTGCAGTTTGGAGAAGACGCATTGGAGTCATAACTGACAGCTCTCTGGGGTCATCAGTTCCTCATGCGGTGGCAGGCAACAGGCAGAAGCAACAGGGTGTTGACTGTCAGTCAGAGGGATAATGAGAACATGGCAGGGCTGTCATTTTGTTGTTAGATAGCCTTGGTGCATCTGCATCTGGCATGCCAGGTGCTGTTCTGGTCTCCGTACCTCAGGAAATAGTTACAGGGGTATGGAGAACCAGGGTTGGGAATGGCACACCTTCCTGGCGGGTGAGCGGTCTGTGAAACCCTTCTGCCCCAAATCCCACAGTCCAAGAAACTGGGTGCGCTCGCTGACATCAGTAGGATGTTAGTTTAAAACAAGTGAAAGAAAAATCTTTCATTTCTGAAACTTGCTGTCACAGGGGGTTTATGGAGGCAGACGGTGTCAGCACGCCCAGAAAGGGGTTAGGCAGATTTACCAACCACGGATCCATAGATGTTCTGCAAGGGTGGGTGGAGATGCAGCCTCTGAGGGATGCTGGGGGAGCTGGGAGGGGAACGGGCCACAGGAACTGTGAATGGCACCTCCTGCGGTCACCCTCGCAGACCAGTGCTGGGCTATACGAACCAGTAGTGTGATGCAGTGGGTGTTTCTTGTGCTGTTGGATGCTCTGTTGAAGTTTTGTAGAAAACTAATGAAGATAAGCAGATAAGTTGCTAGGTCCCTGTGTTTTCCGGTTAAGATCAGCAGATCTAGCTGTAGCAGTTTCAGGCTTTTTTTACTGTTTTTAATATATATTGGGGAAATTAAATAAGTGTATATAAAATAAGTCTGTTTGGAGAGATAAGAAGTTGAAAAGACCTACATAGAAAATGAAGGTGCTTCACATTAAAAGAGACAGATGCTTAATTCATACATTTGAATATTTCTGTTTCTCCTTGCAAAAATTCTAATCTGTCTTGATAGTTTATCAACATGAAGCAGAACTGCCACTGGAAAGTTTTTTCTGAAATGTTGGCAACTTTTCTCTTTGGGCTGGTTATACTGAATTTCCGCCCCCCCTCCAGCCTATCTGTTAAGAGAGTAACCTTCAAGCTGACACTGCGCGGGGGAGAATGAATGGCTGCAGTCTTGTGTTCTTAGCAGGAATTACTCTTTATGTATTCAAATATTTATGTCCTTGTGGAAGCTGATGAGCTGTTTCTGACTGTAGCTCAGGTCTTGAGTTACTTAATGTTTTGCATTTAAATTGCCCCCTTTTTTTTAATTTAAATTTTTCAAGGCTTTGGGTATATTTTAAAAAAAAAAAAGTTTCCTCAAAAGAAAACTATGAACTGTACAAGGATTTAAGGTTGTAGAGCACAAAAAGAGGCTTTGAACAGCCATAATCCTAAGAGAGTTACAAATTCAGAATTTCTTAGGGTAGGGGAGAATTTGCATACGTGGCTGCTTTGCCAACCTGACTTCAGTTTCAGCCTTTAAGGAAACAAAATGGAGAGTATTTCTGCGGAGGGCAAGTTAAGAGTGGCATTCAGCAGTTTTGTTGACTGTGAGTAGGTATAACTGTACACAGCACTGATTAAATCTGTCTCAAGACTTAAAGGGAAAAAAGCAACAAACAAAAGAGCAAAAGCCTTATCTGTTTGCAAAATCCTCTGCTGCACCAAAATCATGCTTTGCATTACTGAGGATGTTTGACTCCCAGTCTCGTGGCTGGGAAGGGCCTTGATCTGATCTTTTGCACAGGGTCCTCCAAGGAGCCTCGAGTTGGCCTGGAGTTAGGAAGAGGCATATCTGTGTCAGCTGTCCATCCTTCATTGCTTCCGAGGTGGTGTTGGTCAGAGGAGGGGGCTCTGTAGGTAACCCCCGTGCTGGCTCCAGTCTGCTGCCCACTGTGTCGGTGCAGCTAGCGGTCACTTTGTGGCTGAAGAACTGGTCACCAGGTCCTTTAGGAAAAAAACTGTATTTTTTTCAGAGTGTAAAGGTCTGCTCGCTTCCGTGAGCCTTTCGGTACTGCAAAATAGCAATTTAAAAACATTATTAAAAGGCTATTTTAAATTTGAGTTGTAGTGCTTCAGCTACTTAGTTTTACAATAAATAGGTAAAAACCTATATATTTGTGAAACATGATTTGAGCAGAGCTTTACTAGCATTTACACCTCTTAGTGGACTCAAATACATTGCAATCAAAACATTAAGGTGTAAGAGTGAATAAAAACCACTTTAATTGCAGGCTATAAAGGCAGCAGTAGTCAATCCTATAGGTCTGAATTCGAGAAGCTGGCATGGTATAAAGGTTCAAAACAACACAGAGTTTGGTTTTTATAATTAGTTAACTAAATATAATTGTTAGGGTTTTTTTATTTTTGTGTGTGTCAGTGTTGACTGCAGTGGAGACAGGCATTCAGAGACCACCGTTTACACTTGATTTTTTTTTTTTAAGGTGTGCAGTTGTCCAAACTGGAGAGGGAAGGCCAAACAGTGATTTGAGCTGACAGATGTTTTGGTTGTCCTCTTACTAACGGAAAGTTTTCTTGATGAATGGAACTGGACTGCAGTGATAGTTTGAGAAGCAGAGAGATTCAACTTTGTTTTTCAAGTAGCAGTTTGATTTTAAGAATTACTTGATTAAATAAAGTGTGCAGCATTTGGTACGTGCACATATTTTTAATGGTTACAAATGTAGCGAGCTTTCCTGGTTTTATTCCTATTTTCTGCTAATTGGTGCATGATAATGATTTCCTTAACCTTTTACTGTTTAAGTGTGAGCTCAGCTGAAGCCTAGCATGATGTTTCAAGTTTAGATAAAAATGCAAATGTTTCCTAGTAATTTATTCTTACATCTCTTTGAAACAAGGGCAGTTGAGCCAGCTGCATCGAATTTATGAGGACTGTCTGATTTGGGCTGTGTTTGTATGAGGGAGCTGAACTATTCTCAGCAGGGTTCTTGCAGTTTGCTCTAATGTTTGCTGTTATGTGTGACTTTGTACAGGACGACTGAAAAAAAGATAGACTGGTAGCAGAGTTAGTTCTCTGTGCTTTAAGTGATCTTGATAAAGTAGGTGTGTATATAAAATTATCCCGAAATGTGACCACAGAGAGCCGGGATGGGAGATGATAACATTTGACTAATGCGAATTCTCTTGTGTGTGTGGTATTTTTAATAACCTTTGTCACTTTTAACACACGATGCAGATTTCTCAGCATCCATACCGTACTTTTCCTGCTCTAATGTTAAGCATTTATTGCTAAAGCCACAGAAAAGAATTTTAAATGAAGACAGGGAAATACATTATAAGCTGCTGAGGTACCTAGGAAGAAAACAAAAGAGACTGCTTTAGTCTGTGGGGCTTTTCCAACAGGTTGAATGCTTTATAGCCGTCGTTGAAAATTATTTGAGTAACAAAATGCAGCCATGGACTGAGGCTTCTGTGTCTCTTAGAACCTATATGGGAAAGTCTGTTGTTACACTGGCAACAAACACAATAATCTCTGGAAAAGCGCAACGCCACGTTACTTGTGATAACGCTTTGTGCCGGTTTACAGTGAATTTTGTGCCAGAGGCGCTGGTTCCATCATTTGGAACGGTGACTGTTGCAGACTGGGGCAATTGAAAAATATTGTTTAGGCATTCCTGGAAATTGTCTCATCCAGCTGCTGATGGGGCTTAATTTGACTGGGTTGATGAGTGTAATAGATTGGCATCCAGGATAATGCTTGTATAGGTCGGTGCTTTGTGTTGAATGACACAAAAGATGAAAATTAACATGAAAATCATGTACAAATTGAGTCAGGTAAAACAAATTTATTGCTTCATCAAACAGAAGAGTTCATAAGAATACACTATGTTTGGCAAAGAGATTTTATGCTTAATTTTGGGACTAGATGTGCTGTTCAAAATGAATGACTTTAGAAAATGACATTTTTAAATTAGGTATTTTTGCTTTTATGTAGTACAAAGAGATGAACTTAAATCCTTGACAAAACCTGTAGTATACTATTCAGAATACATTTTGTGTAATACTTTGCAAATGTCATTTGTTCATTCTAATTACAACCTTAAGTTAGTATCACAGTTCTCTTAAACAGCTACCGTAAAGAAGCATTTGTTACTTTGTTTTTGGACATTCTTTGTCGGTATAAACCCAAGAACAGGATAAAAGTTAGAATTTTCTGTTGTTAGCAAGACTGTTTTGTGTTGTTTTCATTTACCAGTGACCAATGTTGTTATCACAGTAGCAATTTCTGGTTTGTATGAAAGAAAAGATTGCTCAGTACTCTCAACTGTGTAATGAACAAAAGTAAATTAATAAAACTCCCATTGTTTTTATCTATTATCCAAAATTATTTCAGAAATTACTTTAAGCTACTTAGCAAGGCTACCCTATCTTATTTTAGTGTGCTTTCATATGACAAAGAAGTGTTTGTGCAGACGATTCATCTTCTATCGAGTGATAGAAGGATGCTATGATGCAATATAGTGCCATATTTTTGGTCCCCTTTTAGCGTAGCTTTGTGTTAATATATCAGTGTTAGTTGAGTTGGGGTAAAATAAAATTGTTGTGTTAAGAGAGTATAATTTTTCTTACTCTGTGAGCCTTCAGATGTCCTAACGGCTACCAGATGTGACAGAGTGATGGAGATGCTTACAAACGGTGCTTGCTGAACGCAGAGTGTAGCATGACTTTATGGCTTTGAGACAGAAGAAATTTAGGATAGGTCTCCGAGTGGCATACGAAATACGCTGTAATTGTACTAATCTTGTAATGCTTCTTAAACGTGTTTCTGAGCGTATGCACTTCTGCATACATGTGTTCTTCATGGCTTGCTATTATGTTGGATTGGCAATGTTTAAAACGATAATCTAAGTGGCTCTTCACAAGGTGGACTAGGTGACTTCGGACATGGGTGACCGAATGCTTATGGTAATGCTGCTTTTCACGTGTGGAGCAAACTCCAGCAAACTCAAAGGTTTGCAGAAATGGACTCCACTGAGAAGTATTAGTCTGTCTTTTGTCTTTTCCCAGCTTGAAACTAGGGAGGGCTTGAAGTGAGCTGGGGCTGGAGGTCAGGCTTACGTGGTGTCCAAGAGGAAACTGCTAGGAGTGAAGAGGGATTCGGATTGCCTGGGCCCTGGTGGGAGTCCCAAAACCTGAAGATGAGGTGCTTACATTTGCCTGATGAGATGAAGAAAAGGCGTGCATCTGTCCTCCCATCTCTTTCTGGGAGGACTGCTGATATGTGTCTTATCTTCACAAAGAAATGAAAAACTCAGGAACCTGTCTGTAAGTCTTCCAGGTAGTTTTAGGGGTTGGGGTTTTTGGGATGCTTTTTGTTGTTCCAAAACAGTAAGTGATGCTTACTCTTCTTTTAAACAGTTAATATATGCAAGTGTCAAAGTGCTCTGGCAGGTTTTTTGGGGTTTGGGTTTTTTTCACCTCAAAAAATGACAGAAAAACTTCTTTCAGAATAAAGCATTTTCTAAATTGTGGCTTAGGTTAGATTTTTAGTCATAGAAACTCCTTGAACCTTTAAATCTGAGGAACGTGCTAGTTTTTCTCTTGGTAGGTCCCATTCCTCACCCATTCTCGTCTCATTAAACCTGTCTGGAAATGAACCATCAGGCAAAAAAGAGCCGTGGCAGCGTTGGGCACTGCAGTGGACCCTTCACGGATGTTCGGAGGGACCACCATTAGAAATAACACCTCCGTTGCACTTGGTCTTGTTATTCTGGCCTTCTTACCGTGTCTGAGGG
>VZTV01055617.1:0-19834 GCA_013400875.1 Anhinga rufa
AACAAAAAACAAAACAAAACCCAGAACTTCATCTTTTCACTCTATAATGTCAGGTTTAGCCTCTCATCTATTCAGAGGAAATCAGAGCTATAAATAGTCCTACCCTGCTTTTTATGCCTTAGTTTACAGTATTAAGAATCCTTCTTTCCGGTGTCGAAAGCTGCAGGGTTTCCACTCAAGGAGGCCAACTGTTTCAGTTAAAGTGACCATTTAAAAAAGAACTATGGTACCATTACAGTGATATCAGAAGTAACCTGATGTACTTTCTGATGGGCCCTTCTGCCTGCCCTCTGATGAGCCAGAGGTTGTCTTGAGAGGTTCGACTTGGGAAAGATGGGATGTACATTTACTCCTTGGATTGTCCCACTCCAACTGAAAAGTCCCTTTAGCACCTGTGCAAAACCAGTCCAGGAGTCTATTAACTCCACATGATGAAGCCTATCTCAGCCTACAGCAAGCTCAGCTCTGCCATATGCTGAGGGGCATATAATTGCATCTATAGGGCATTACTGGGCCTTTTCAAGCACGTTGAGATACCTCATATGAGTTAATTCAACTGGAAATCTGCACTGATTAAATAGACTGAGCACATTCTCTCCTTTTCCCTGTACACAAGGTATCTACCAAAGAAAGGAAGGTTATAGGTTTTGGGGAGATCGCAGGTGAGACACTAACCCAGGAAATATTTATGTTTTATTTCTTTTTTCATCACCATCCCTCTGTAAATCTTCGCAGTATTTTTCCCAGGACCTGGGTCTTAGAGAATGGGAACTGCTTTTGCTGCTCTACTGAGCCATCACTTCTGAGAACTGCTGTCTGTCCTGAGGCTGCCCATAGACTGACTCAGTCTCACTGGCTGGTTCCTTCTCATGGGATTACTCAGGCTGACAGGGACCCGAGGAGGTCTCTAGCCCAAACCCCTGCTCAAAGCAGGGCCAGCCATGAGGTCAAACCAAGTTGCTCAAGGCTTCATCCAGCTCTGTCTTGAAAACCTCCTGTGAAAATCTGCAAGTGCTACCCAAACAAATGGCTTAATCTTAGAAGTCAGTGTCATGAATACCAGCACATACTTCAGTTCATTCACTTTAGCTATGAGGTGAAAGATCCCATGTTTCTGACCTCAGTCAGTACCACAGATTTCCACCTTTTCCATCTCCATTCCAGTTCAGAAGGGATGCAAAATAAATGCAATTAAAATTAATTTTTTTAATGGGAGATTGTCTTCCTATAGGTTGTTTTCTTGTATCTTCTGTTTTCTGAGTCTTAAGAAATTTTAAGGTTACATCTTTAGGATTTCTTTGCCATTGTGAGGGTTATTTCTCTTTCTGAAAAAAAAAAAATAAAAATTCTGTTTATCTTCACTCTACTTCCTGATTCCAGCAGGCAGGGTGTTAGCAAAAAGACTTGCAAAACTGAGGAAGCTATTGCGAGAGCTGCCAACACTTCCACAGATACATTCATATCACAAACATCATCTACGCAACTGGCCACTCTCATTAAAGGAGCTAAATTGTGAGTAGGCTGCAGCAACTGAGCTATCCTCCCTTTTTTCCCATGACCTCATTCATGCATTGCTTCAATGCAGTTCATGTGGGAAAATATCACCTGACCATGCTGTGCCATGTCAGCAATGAGGACTTTGGTCTCTGAATTTGTTAATCTGGCCTCAGCAACATGCATTAAAAGAAATGTTAACAAAATAAAACAGGTAAATCTGCCATAATGGACCATATCTGGCCATAGTGGCTAGGGTGCCAGCAGAGTGCAATAGGTAAATCCATCATCAGCATCTGAAGGTGTTTGAGCCAATAAAGAGCATTTACTGAGTTGTTCCTAGTCAGTCCGCCTCTTCTTCCCTGCCATGTGCACTCCATGAGTGCCCTCACATAGCACTCAGACCTACCGACCCATGCAGGGACACAGGCAGGAATTTGTATCCCTTGCATCTGAGCTCTGCCATCATGCCAGGCATGCTCACAGCCCTCACCTCACACTGGCTGGGCTGTAAAGACCAGGCTTTCAGCAGCTTTGTTTGGAGGTAAGCCTGCAAAGTCAAACAAAGTCCATCCCTATGTTACTCTAATGCCCCTCTGTAAACACGCTGCTACCTGATTACTGTTGTTTAATTACCATCTGTTACTGCTACAGGACAGTCAGAATGACTGCACATGCCCTTTTTATCCTGTGCAAATGGCATTGGTCTATAATAAAAAACCTTTTTTTTCCCCATATGTGGTTGGGAAGGAGGACTGGAAGTGTAGAAGTGGTTGAAGTAACTTGGTAATGATGGACAAAGTTGGCTTTGAGAGTTAAGCTTGCTTTCACAGAGTTAGACTGCACCTATTTGGGATTATTACGGCAAGAAAATAGATTGCGAAATCTTAGTCCTTAAATAATCTCTTTCCTTTTCTGATTGATTTCACCCTTCTTGAAATCCAGTGTTCAAAGGAACACCTTTGCTTGTCTAAATTTCCGTTTTGACTCCCCAACAAGGCCTGCCTTCCTGCTGCCTCTAGACCTGGTGTAACTCTTCTTTCTGTCGTGGTGGACAAAGCTCAAAGGTGGTGAAAGTACAAAGCAGTCAGGTCCTCATGAACTTTCACGGCAAAGATTTTTCCTTTGGTAAAAGCAGTTAGAGAATTAACCAGGCAGGTAAACAACTGCCATGTGTTTTATTTGAGTTGTGGTCTTCTCCTAAATCCCTACTGTAGGTCTCAAGCATTTCATATCGGGCTCCAGCCTGCTCTTCCTGAGCTTGGTCTAACTTTAAGAAAGGCTAAATAAGGTGACCAGGGCAGGACATTGGATTTCTTTATCAACATGCTTTTTGCTACCAGACCTGCAACTTTGCAGCAATACTCAGTGATTGCTCTTAAGCTGCTTCTAAGTGCAGTAATTGCCTGTATCTTTTCTGTCAAGGTATATTGTGGGTCCTTACCACAAGCCCATACCATATAGCCTGAAATACAGCTGCTGTCTATAAACCAGAAATTGAGTATAATCTACCATGTCCAATGGCACTGTGTCTCATCTTTCAAAGGTGGTATTAATCGTGATCTGGACATTTTTGTATTACTTGGAGATAATTTATTTTGGCTTTTCTATTTCATTGTGTTAAGGTTATTTCAAGACTTCCATTATGCTCCAGCTCATTCAGTGCTTGTCTCCAGAGAAGCTGGGAGGGTCAGAGCAGGCAGAGTTTTAAGTTAAATCTCAGAATTTTCCTGTAATAAATGAAATAACCACACTACAGACACAGCTTCACTACAAATCCCTCCTTCAGCTGTGCATTCACTGATTTTGGGGGCTCAACTCAGCCTTGGCCCAGAGCATTCAAAAAGATGCTTCTGAACAGCTGCACCTGGTGGCACATTGTCCCACGTAGGTACAATTTAAATAAGGAACAAGGACAGCAGCTCCACAACATGGGCTCACGTGAACAGCCTCAGGAAAATAAACTTCCAAGTAAGCAAAGCCAGTGCAGCAATGGGGGAGGCAGGAGGCAGGAGCATGATTACAAGAGCAGGCATCCATGGCAGGATCAGGCCAGACTCAAACCCCTTAGGACATGAGCCCGAGGAGTTCAGTACTGACTTGGCAAATCAATTCCATAGTTATTTCTATAATAATTTCTAATAATATGAATAATATGTTCTTCTTTATTCTGTGCAGTTGCAGATACTTCTCCTGTTTAGCATAATTTTGCATATTTGGAAAGGGATCACATCCTCTTCTTTTGGTACAGAAGAGTTTGGAAAAAAATTACCACACATTTCACACCAAAGCATATCCGCAAGACTCCTGAGAAGTACATGGTCAGCTCATGAAATCAAATTATTTTCAGCTATAATTCACAAGATTTCCCAGAAAAAAAAAAAAAAAGGAAGCATTACACTCAGTATATGGTGCTAGAGCATTCTTCTATTAAAGGACTTTACCTCTGTGGCATGTGCCTTTATAACTCTTTCTGAAAGTAAAAGCTACTGTCACTACCTGCACCAAGTGGTCTATCACACTCAAATGCTTCTTTCAAGCTCTCAGTATATGTTACTTCAAACATACACATTTACTTTAAACATCTGATTCTTTTCTTTTTAATACTGCTGCAAGGTCACTAATGTCAGTGGAATGATTTCTGACTGTGCACGCATAAAGGGGAAGAAGAATCAGGACCTGAGGTTACAACTGGTTTGCTGAGAAGAACGAAAGGTAGGAGTCAGCTGAGGAAATGGTGCTCAGTTCTTGAGGCATGTGAGGCTAGGGCTCCATTTTGGGATGAAGCAGAAGTAAGGGAGAGCTCTCAGAACTGAAAGCACAAAAAGTAGTTGAGATTTTACCAGAACTTGAGAGGTGTCTCCCAACACTGCATCTCTAAATGGAAGAAATCTTGTAACAAGTCTTCTCTCTGGGAGATTTCCACTGTTCTGAGTAAGAAGTAAGGGATCCTTCAGGCTGAGAAACAAAACCACAGAGATCCAAGGCTTTGAAAGTTGCTAGGTTTCTCGACTTTCTGATGAGCTGTGTAGTATCTGCTGTTGGGTCTCTACCATACCTGCTGTGGCTCGGAGAGCCACAAAGATGATCAGGGGACTGGAGCGTCTCTCTTATGAGGAAAGACTGAGAGACCTGGGTTTGTTCAGCCTGGAGAAGAGAAGACTGAGGGGGGATCTTGTCAATACTTATAAATATCTGAAGGGCGTGTGTCTGGAGGATGGGACTGGACTCTTTTCAATGGTGCCCAATGACAGGACAAGGGGCAATGGGCACAAGTTGGAACACAGGAGGTTCCACTTAAATATGAGGAAAAACTTCTTCACTTTGAGGGTGCCAGAGCAGTGGCACAGGCTGCCCAGAGAGGCTGTGGAGTCTCCTTCCCTGGAGACATTCAAACCCCGCCTGGATGCGGTCCTGTGCCCCCTGCTCTAGGTGTGCCTGCTCATGCAGGGGGGCTGGACAAGATGATCTCTGGAGGTCCCTTCCAACCCCCACCGTCCTGTGATTCTGTGATTCTGTGCTGCTGTGACCAGGCTTTTGCCTTCCTGTCTCTGGAGGAATTACAAACAAAGATGAAGGACCAAAAGAAAATTTTTAAAATCCAGTTTCTTCATTCTACTGTTTATGATTCTAAGGGTTACTTCACAGAACAGGCTAAAATTCCCCACAAAAAAAAAATGGAAAGAGGTTTCATTTCTTAACCCTCTTACCTAGTGGGTTCTTTGGGGATTTACATTTAAAAAAATCGTAATTAAATCCAGTCTTCCCCTCAGAAAATGACACTTCCCTAAATATTTCATCAAACGTCAACAAAGCAGATCTGATATGGGGAAAAGAAAAACAATGATCCACCATTATCTGGCAATGCAATGCTAGGAAGCTTCTGTTTTATTGTACTTCATTGAATGGCCATCTATATATGTGTCGTGGTTTAACCCTAGCCAGCAGCTAAGCTCCACCCAGCTGCTCGCTCACGCCCCCCTGGTGAGATGGGGTTGAGAATCAGAAGAGTAGAAGTGAGAAAACTCGTGGGTTGAGATAAAGACAGTTTAATAGGGAAAGCAAAAGCCGCACACGCAAGCAAAGCAAAACAAGGAATTCATTCACTGCTCCCCATGGGCAGGCAGGTGTTCAGCCATCTCCAGGAAAGCAGGGCTCCATCATGTGTACCAGTTACTTGGGAAGACAAATGCCATAACTCCGAACATCCCCCCACTTCCTTCTTCTTCCCCCAGCTTTATATACTGAGCATGACATCATATGGTATGGAATATCCCTTTGGTCAGTTGGGGTCAGCTGTCCCGGCCATGTCCCCTCCCAGCTTTTCATGCACCTGGCAGAGCATGGGAAGCTGAAAAAGTCCTTGACTAGGTTAAGCACTGTTCAGCAACAACTAAAACATCACTGTGTTACCAACATTATTCTCATACTAAATCCAAAACGCAGCACTATAGCAGCTACTAGGAAGAAAATTAACTCTATCTCAGCCAAAACCAGGACAACATGGATCTCAGGGGCTGGGCAGTGACCTTCGTACCATCATTATGATACCGGAGAAAACCTCTTAGATACTATCTGAAAAGTAGGATGGGATGAGAAAGGCTTTTTACAAACAGCTGAGCAGTAAAACTTGCTGTTTAAAGCTGCATATGGTAAAAGAAAGAGATGGACATCAATGTAGAAATGGCACAGAGCCATCATGTCACCTCTACGGATAGTGCATACTCCTTTGTGTCACTTGTGAAGCTGAGACTGCACAGAGTCCTCATAAGAATGGCAAGAAGCAGCTGGCAAGGTGCTCCAAAATAGTAAGCTGGGATGGGTTGCAACTTGGATTTTAACTGGAAGGGAGGATCTCCATAAAATCTGAACTAAATATGTCAAGGCAAATTCAGCTTTCAGTTTACATCTGAGTGCATCAAGTCTGTGGAGTCTAATGAGCCTAACCAAGGTAACAGGGAGAACTTGCTCCCACTTCTTCAAACCCTTTAGGAGCTCTCAGAAAGGGACAAAGAGCTCTCCGTGGGGCACATTGCACATATCATTGCTTATGTGTCAACTCAGAAAGGAAATACTAGGAGCAGGCCAGCAAAACCAAAGGTGCTTGTCCCCAGTAGAGTTGGGAAGGGGGATTCTTGAATGGCAGGGGAATTAGAGCTGGTCCTTTTGAAGGGCACTGGGAGGGCACCAGCTCTACTCCACTTCATGCAGACTCAAAGAGCAGGTAGCTGTCAGGAGGATTCATCTCTGTTTGCAATGTTCAGTGGCAAGCTGAAGCCTCCTTCTAGCAAGCACAGAAGAACTAAAGAGGGACTTTCTGAAGTTAAAGACTAGGTGCCTGGAAAAACCCTGCCAGTCTACAGTGGTCCTCAGGCTATGCAGCTGGCATGCTTTACACACCCTCAGGAAGTGTAACACCGAACTTTAAACAGACTTGCATTCCACAGCAAGATAATGTCTCTGGGGCACTCAGAAGTCTCCTACCCTGACACTTAGAGAATACCAGGGAAGAGTGAATGAATTAAGCTAAGGCAATCCAGACATACCAGGGTACTTAGCAAGGAAGCTCAGATTCTAGTCTTAATTCTTTTAAAGATTCAGAGAACTAAAAGATGTTTAGAAAGCAGTTGGAGTAATGCAGAGACAATAAATCAAAGCTAATGTATTAGGTTACTCCGAGACACAGATGATTTACCATCTCCTCTTATGCCAGATATAGTCCTTTGGCTATACTAACAGGAAATAATTTGATTTCTTCCAAACTCAAAAGCCAGGTTACTTACTCTAAATGATAAAGGAAGCAGAAGCATGACTGTTTTCCACGCCCAGAGCATTCCTGTCAAAACGGTGTGGGATGGAGAACTGAAAGGCTTTCTACAGCTCAACACTGACAGAACTCAAGCTAAAAATAACGTGACTATCCACCATAGGAATGCATCAGCCTCATGGCTGCTGGGATCGCTGCGCATGTGATGGCAGTTCTCCTGCTTTTTGAATGAGAGCTAATTTTTAATTATCCTCCTCCACTTTGCAACTTGTATGAAAGCGATGGAAAGTGATTTAATTCTTGTTCCTACCAGAAATCTGTGTCTCTGAACACATCCTTTGCATCAAGTTAGTGATAAATTAGAAACAGCAAGCAAGTAAATTTGAAAAACATGGCAGAAAAGTCTTTCTAGCTAGGCTAGCTCACAGGGAAATTTTTGTACTACATTTTACTTTGCCTGTCCTCAAAGATCAGATTTTATGGCACAGGACACAAGTCAAGAAGTAACATTTCTATAAATGACACTTTTAGGATGGGAGAATTCAATTTTTTAACTTTTATCCAAAGGAAAATTTGAATCATCAAAAACCAGTTCCCCACCATGCAAAACCTAAGCCCTAGGTCAACTTCAAATAACTAAATAAAGAAGTTTCCCCACCCTGCAGCTAACCCTTGCCCTTGTATTCTTAATCTGGATGCCTGAAGTTGTGGCAAAAGGTTTGCTGTTCCTGCCCTCATTTAGGAGCACTGAACACATGCAGTATCTCTGCAATTGCATGCTCCAAGGTGCACACAGATGAGAGAGAAAGCTTTCCTGGGGGTATGCAGCATCCAGGCAGGCAGCTGCGCTTGGTGCAGGAGCAACACTGCGACAGCCTGTGGTCTGTGCCTGAGATTAGGGCAGATTAAGAGACTCACTTGTCCCTTTGGCTTTAAAGTCTGTTTACAATGCAGAGGTGTGCAAAGAAACATATGAGAAGGAAAAAAATAATTTGAGCAACTGTCAAGGGGGAAGAAATAAGCCGCAACATTGATCAGCAGAAACACAAGTGTTTTAAAAGAGTGTAAAACATATACCCCAGGGAGCTGGCTTTGGGGCAGCGCTCAGTGGCAGAGTATTTGGATGTGTTCATATAAGTAAATAGTGTGAAGTTATTTTGATGAACTCTTTCAAGTGCATGTTTCTATGACTATCCCAAAATTCCTGTGTTTACAAATATTTCTTGGAAAGTGAAAATCATATGCCTTACACATCCATTTACACCGAGGGCTGCATCAGACGTGGCTGGCTGCAAACTGGGTTCAGTTTTGCTTGCTCACGGCAGACTTGGCTGTCTGATCAGGAACAGCACCAAAACCACCAGCCCCAAGACCCAGCTGCTTCCCAGAAACAGCAAGGCATTGAAAACAGCCAAACAATTTAAGAGTAACCAGTTGTTCGGTATGACTGTATGAGGTCCGTGAAAAGGCAATATAGAGGTGTCAGATGCCTGGCTGGCCCCAAATTCAGTGGCAGAAATAGAGACAGTCAGTGACTTAACAAGGCTAAGTCCATCAGTGCCTTGCACTTTGCTCAGGACTTCCACCTGGTGAAAGGCAGCTCCTCTTGCTTGATCAAAGTGCTGGCCTGCTTGGATAGGGGTGCTTTATTTTCCTGTTGCGAGTCTGTAAATGATAACATAAGGTGCAGAACCACAGCGGAGCTGAGGTGAAGCAGCTGCAGGAAATATTAACTGAACTACACCATAAAAGCAAGATCTGCTGCCAGTCACAAGAGGAACCTGCTCATTGTAAGTGAGATTACATAAATGCTGGTGATCACAAGAGGATTCAGGACAATAATGAGAGCAAGACCAAAAAATGTATAGAACTTACTTGATTTTTCTTCTTTAATGTTGTACTCCAGCACACCGGGAGCCTCATTCTGCACTGGCAGGCGGACTGCAAGGACCATGTTGTTCACATTACCCTCTTTCCTAACCAAGAATATCTGAAAAAGGAGAAAGGAATCAAGAGCTTAGCTACATTATGTGAGCTTCTGAACTTTATTTTAGGTCATTGGTGATGAAGTTTTTTATCAGTACAATCCACCCTTAAATGATCTTATTTTAGCTTCATTCCACTTGGTTGAACTTTACATGACAAAAATAATGAATAAAGGGACATTTCATCTGGGTGAAATTCAGACCTGCAAAGGAACCAGCAAAATTTCTATGCATCACTGATGTCCTACTTAAGCCTGAGGCAAACAATTTCACTAACGGAAGAGTATAAAGATGTACTCACAATTTGTCAAGTGATGTTCCTCACATAAGTGCACACAATCATGGACAATTCACCCTAGAATGTCCCAGTCCGGGTCTAAAGCAAGGAAGTCACTTGTACCTTGAAAGGGAAAGGATTCAAGTGTCCACAAGTGGAACATAAGGCCAAAGGCTCTGGTGGCCACAGTCTGATGGCAGAGTTTTTTCATGGGACCAGAAGATCATTCAGGCTGGAGGGCTCTCGTCCAACCCCCTGGGTGAAACCATGAGGCCAGACCAGGCTGCTCAGGGCTTTGTCCAGATAGGTCTAGAGAACCTCCAAGAGTGGAGACTGCACAACCTCTCCAGGCAACCTGCCCCACCACTTACTGTCTTCAGAGGGAGAAAGTGTTTCCCTGTACCCAGTCTGAACCCCTTCGGTTTCAATGTATGCCTGTGACCTCTTGTCCTCCCACCATGCAAGGCTGAGCAGAGCCTGGTTCCATCTTCTCCATGACCTCCCTGTAGGTACCAGGGGGCTGCTGTGGGGTCCCCCCAAAGCTGTCTCTCCTCCTGGTTGAGCAAACCCTGGTCCCACAGCCTCTCCTCAGTAGATCTGTGCCCAGCTCACTGCCCACTGCCCCTGCAGAGCCTTTCCCACAGAGCTGCCCAGCCAGGCAGTGCCAGCCCGGTCGCTGCCGGGGTCTGCCTTCCCAGGGGCAAGGCTTTGCATTTGTCCTTGTTGAATTTGGGAAGGTTCCTGCCAGTCTTGTCCCCCCAGCTTGTCTAAGATCCCTCTGGGTGGCTGTACTGACTTCAAGTGTATTGACTGGTCCTGAAATCACAGAGTGGATGTACTTGGAAGGAATTCTGGAGATCATCTAGTCCAACCCCCATGCTCAAAGATGGACAGAATACAGCAAGTCACTCAGGATTGTGTCTTGTTGGGTTTTTATTATCTCCAAGGATGGAGGCTCTACAGGCTCCTGGGCAACATGTTCCAGTGTTTGATCATCCTGACAGTAAAAACTTTTCTTAATGTTGAAACAGAATTTCCTGTGTTTCAATTTATGCCCACTGTGTCTCATCCTTTCACTGGATACCACTGAGAATAGTCTGGCTCAATCTTCTGCACCCTGCCCACCCCCATCAGGTATTCATACACATTGATAAGAGGCCCCTGAGTCTTTAATTGGAACCAGTGGAACCACTGTAGCCATTGGTTCCCACCAATGGGACCAGTGAAATTGAAAGAAAAAGAAAAAAGAAGAAAGGGGAAAGAAGATGGAAAAAAAAAATAGAAAGAAAAAAGAAACAAAGACAGAAGACAAAAGAAAAGGAAAAGAGAAAAGAAAAAATAAAGATAAATGAAAAAAAGAAAAAAGAAAAATATCTCATACTGTGTATTGTGTGAGCTCCTAAGTGTGTTTCTAATTAAAGCTCATTGTCAAGATATTTTTAGCTTGTACCTTGAAGCTGCAGATACAAAGACAAAGTAATCTTCACCTTTATCTGTTCTTTGATAGCAGGTTTTGGCAGGAGAGAGTCAAGGTATTTTTATAAAAACTGAATTAAAAAATTGGGCTAATTCTGGAGTCCGGATGTTAATATTAGAAAGAAGAAGTGTGAGTTGATAAAATGATTAATCAACTATAATGCAGTGGAAATATATCAAGAAAACATTAATTTCTTGAACAGGGGAATTAATAAAAAGCTTGTCTAGAAGCCAGGACCTTTCTCCGCATGAGTCCCAGTAATAAAGGCATCTCCTGTCACTTTGAAGCTAAACATGCTAAACATGCAGCTTTGGGGCAGCTTCACAACCTTGCACAGTACCATCATCTTGGCCTCTGCCACTCATAAGAAATTGAGCCCCACAGGTTCAAGTCCACCAGCAGTGCAGAGAAAATCCAAATAAATGCATGGCAAATGGGTGCATGCCTGAAACAGGCCTATTTCTAATGCAGGGCAGCCCCCACCTTTTACATCACAGAAAGTATCTGCAGGTAAGAAAAAGCCATAGAGGCTCTCCCTTCCCCGCATTCTACCACCCACATGAGAGCGTGGTCCCTCTAACCCACCTTGAGAGACTACTGCGACCTTGGATCTCAGACGGCACTATCTCACATTTCATCGGTCAAGTCCTTCATCTGAAATTAAATTTAAGCAACAGAAGTGAAACCTGGAAATGAATCACTTCTGTATTCCTAATCGGCACGACTGGTTGCCATGGCTCCAAAGGCTAAAACTGAACCACAGCTGTTCAGATTAGAGGGAGGTGGGTTTTCTGAGCTGTACCTAACCCTACTCCCCAGGTCAGGATTGGTATGCAAACCAGTCTTTTCCATTTTCACCAGTGGTGGGAAAGGTGTGGTGCTGATTCAGCTTCAGGTGGGCTCAGAGTGCACAGGAGAGCCTGCCCTTGCTATGGGACACCTCTGATGCATCAGCTCTTGTCCTGCCTGCTTCAAGCTGCAGCTGAAGACCATGCCCAAGGGCAGTGTGAGCAGGAGGAACACCCTGCCATGCCTCACCTCCGAGACCCCATGAATGGGGAGCTCCTTTTCCTACAGAGCTGTTTTCCTTAAGCAAGCTCTGAGCTTTGCACAAGTCTGCCATTTTCTAACACTCAGCTTCTGGGGACCAGATACCAATTATTGCAATAAAAACGACTCTCAGCAGCTTTGAGAATTTAAGGGTCATTTCTTCACAGATTTTTTTTTTAGTTGCTCCAAATTAGGATAGTCAACATACCTATGGGTATGGTGGTGAATGGGAAGGCATCTCCATGAATCTACATGCTAAGTAATAAATCAGAGACAAGATTTCTTGCTTCCCCAAAGCCATTATACGTCTTGCGTCATTGTGAGTGGTTAAAGCATCAAAAGTTAATGGAAACAAGAGAGCATAGTCTGCTAAATATTTTTGCTTCTGCATGAAAAAAAGCACTGTTCTCCTAACCAGCTCCACCAAGGACAGGAAATGTTGTTGTTTGAACTGAAACCGCTTTGGACTTACCCCTGCTGTTTCTTTGCCAAGTATCGCTCCAGCCCTTTCCTGGTTCATGTTCAGCTGAAGCCAGACGGGACAGGTCTTGATGAGTTTATCAAGGATGCTGATCCCTGGGAGGCAGTTTTGCAGGGCAGTGGCCTGACAGAGATGTGTTTCTTTCCCCTCTTCGTTGGTATCTCTGATGGGGCTGAAACACAGCAAGGGAGTCCCTTGTAAGCAGAACTGCAAATGGAAAACTTGGAAGGAGTAAGGACTGTAAATGCAAGCACCCAGGCACACACAGAGGCACTTACACACCAGGAGGGTTCCTTAAGGGGCATCAGACCATAGACGCCTTGCTATGACAGAGACAAACTGGGCACACAGGCCTCGACAGACAGATATGCCCTGTGCTAAGGACTACAGCCTCATGCTAATGATGCTCACCCGGGTTTCAGATCACAGGCTTGCAGGGTGCTTTGTGCTAAGGTCTGTTGGTTTCAGCTCATCTGTCCACGCTGCCTAAGTACAGGTACCCAGAGACAGAGGTAAGGCATGCACAGAGGCAGCCAGTGCTGCAGATGGTAGAGCATGCCTGTCCGCTGGGCCCTTGTCCTCCAGCTGAAGGGTCAGAGCAATGCTTCATGGCTTCTAAAGGAGTGATGTGGAAGAGGAATTGGGCTGCAGACCTTACCAGTGGCCAGGAATACGCACACACTGAGCCACAGTGTCCATCTGAGGTGTGTAGGGGCCAGGCAGCTGCAGCTCACCCTGTGGCTGTGCCACTGTCAGCACTTCGATTCGATCACACAGGAGCTGGGATGGTATCTCGCCCCACTCTCGGAGGAAGCCTGCCAGCAGTAGCTGGAGGCACCATCAGCTGCTCTCGCGTTTTGGCAGCCACCCTCTGCGCCCAGCTTAGGTAGTCTGCAAAGAGGCAGACTAAGACACCTCACTGTTTAAAAATAACACCGAGTGCTCCCCGTCCCCCTGATGAGTCTGCGCTGGTGCTGGTGGTTGCAGAGGTGGACACTCCTCCAGCCCTGTGCCCAGGCAGCCCACAGTGGCTGCTCGTGGGGTGGGGGAAATCCTCCACCTCCCTCCATTGTCACTCACAGACTACAGAAGGAGGAGGAGAATGTGTCAGAATGCATTTGGCAGCAAGCTATCCACTACAGAAGAGGCATCTTTGCTGGCTCCTGAAGGCTGATCTGCAGCAGGAGAATAATTCAGGGTGCAGCCCTACAAACAGCCCTAGGTTGCTCAGCTCGACACAGGAAGTCCTGCAGGGTGAGACTCAAAGGACACAGACATAGCGAACCCTTTCCCTGTGCCAAGGTTGGGGAATGGGAGGGAGCGCAGGAAACTGGATAAACATGAGAAGGACCTTCAGGAGGGAGGATATGAAGACTTGATTTCCCTCTTTTTTTCCTACCGCTTTTGTCATTTTGGCCAGTACTAAAGACAGAATTGGAAGCTCCAAAAACATGCATGGGACGTACTGAGTGACAAGAGAGGGGCAATCCTGCGGCATCACATGTTAGCAATGCCCAGTTATACCTTATGTCTCAGAGCTTATTCTCAGCTGTACAAGAAGTAAGAATACTGAAATTATGCTGTTGAGAATATTAAGATCTGGGACACGCTCTCCTTTAGATTCCTGTTCTGATCAGAGACACAAAGAACTAATTCTATTTATTTTTAGTCCCTGCAGTCTAATGGTGGGCTGATATCATATGCTGGTTTCTAGCTATAGCGCTGATTCAACAAAGTATTTATACATGTGCTTAGCACTGCAATCAGTGGAAACACTTGTGCTGAAAGGTCTGGTCATAAGAGCTCTACTGGATAAGTTTATAGACTCACAGATATGCGCTTATGATTCAATTGATTGATTTTAAAAGTAAAGAAAATGTAGAAGAACATACACAAAATATGTTTTTCTGTACCAGTTTTGCTGCTTAGATGTCAGAGCTGAAAAGAGGAGGACTCTCACTTTTGATTTGGTCTTATTTCAGGTCCTTTTTCTTTTCTTTTTAAGGATACAGATCTTAAAGTAGTAGATTTCAAGTAAGGTCAGACTTAAACTACTAAGAGAGTCCCTTCAAAGGCCTAACTTAACACAGCATGCTTATCCCAAAAGTTAGTTTTTATAAAATAGCCTTTCAAATCACCAAACCAACAGTGAGATTTTATTTTTAGTAGTTTTTTTTCTTTTGCAACCCTACAGAGACAGCTTCCTTAGAAAACACATATTCCTGTACAATCCCAGTTGCTGATTCAGGGTATTAGTCCACAGAATCTTGATTTTAATCAATCCATTTTCAAGATCATAGCCAAGAAAGTAAGAATGAGAGAACCATGCTTAAAAAAGCAAGTAGAAATAAATGAAACACTCTCTCTTCATTTGTGATAAGAGCCCAGCTTGTCACACAGGTGAGGAAATTTCTTTCAGATGCAACAGCATATGATTTTAATCAGTATCATCTGAACATATACAGTAAAACAGTGGAAGACAGCTTTTGGAAGTTAACCTGATTAATTTCTCAATTTCTTTCTTTACAGTAGAAACCAAAAGAAATGTCTAGTAAACATGTGAAAGGAAAACATGTTTTGAATGGCAACATTCATAGATGGTAATAGGAAAGAAGTAATGGGCTGAAGGAAAAGAAAGGTTAGCAAAAGCTACTCCCCAAATTAGTAACACAAGCATGAATCTGATCTTGCCAATGATGTGTGAAACCTAGCTCAAAAGGAGGCCAATACTGATAACGTCTTGCTGCAGCACCACAAGGTGACATGCACTGCAATACCTCCAGTGATGATGAACTTCGTTGCCCATTAATTATGTAAGGCAAAAAGGGCCAACAAAGCACTGATGCTCAGGAAACCCATTGCCTGGAGGGAAATGAGGGATATCTACAAAGATGAGGAACTAATACAAACCAGCTTGGATCTGGTGAGCACCAAGCATGTGACACTGGCACGGTGTTCCCATGGGAGAACCCAGGCTTGATGCGGGCAGAGGCACCCAACCCTCTGCTCCCTCTGACAGGAACGTCATCTGGATGGAGCCCTGCTCACAGCAGCAACGCAGGTTTGACAGCAAGAACAGACTGGTGAAGAAAAATAACAGAACTGACCTCCCAATGCATGCAGCTGCGTGTAGGGCCCATCATCTAAGTTTTGGAGAATGGATGCAAAATAGAAAACCATTCCAAACTTAGACATACAAGATAGAAAAATGAAGAGTCTGAAAATATTTGTCTTAATGGAAACATCTCACAACCTGAGTGCGTGGGGTCTTTCAGTGCAGATAATTAAGGGCAGTGGATGAGGCTTTTTGGCAGAGCAGGAACACAGCCTTTTGAGGGCCCTCAGGAATGAGAACCCTGGTGTGGGGTATTCTCCCCTCAAAAGCCAGCCCAACCCAGAAGGAACTAAGCAGACTATTGTACCTGTACAGAGGGAGGAAAGGAAAACTCAGCAAAAGGGGAGGCTTTGATAAAAAGGAAAGGCCAGAGGAGTCATTAATGGGATCATATTAAAATGGAGGAATGCTAGGCTAGATGATTCCTGGCAGCAAGTTATAACAGATGATAGATAAGTTCCCAAGAGAAGGGGAAGAGGATTGCATTGCTCAAATCTCTTACAATGCCATGTTTAGAGCAGTAGCAAACACTTTATTCAGTCAAATCCTGTGCTGGCTAAGAAATGGGAGTGAATGACCTAACAGACCTTTTCCAGCTGTAATGCTGTGACCCATGACACATCAGCTGATGCAGTTACTGTCACAAAGATCCAGATGCTGGGTTGCCTTAGTGCTTAATCCAGCAATTTAATCTGGCTCCGCAGTAGCTCTGTAGCTGCAGAGAGAGGAGGGAGCCCAGGCAGCTCCTGGGTTCTTGCTGTGCTGCCAGTTGAAGGGATTTGTGGGGCCACTGCGGTAAGCAGCTGGCCTTTACTATTTTGTTCACTCAGAATTCATCCATCAGATGATTTCTAAGCTCACAGTTTTCAGAAATAACATGCAACTCTCTCCTCCTTCTCCCACAGTCCTGCAAAACCCTTTGGCAGGTGCTCATTTTTGTTAGGTGTGATGCGAAACTGAAAAGCTGGCCCTAGAGCTGCCTGCTTTTAATTTTTTTCATTGAGTTCTTACTGCAAAGTACTTTTAAATCCTTCAGCTGCTCTGCTAAATTGAACTCAGTTGGGATGCAGGGAGCTGTGTGTTGCATACGGACTGGCAACACAGGTTAGTTAATTAATTGCACAGTGATTACATTCACACACCTGCTCCAGTTTGGTAGAAGGTATCAGGTTGCTTCTTGGAATTAATAATGACAATGGTGATTTGAATTATTGCACAGTGACTGTGCACTGAAGTAATGACACCACCACGACTCACTGCTTTAGAAATGAAGTGCCACACTTGGCAGCTGAATATTTCCAGAAGTCATCAGAACTGCAAGAGGATATAGTCCACTGAATTCCATGCAGGTGCAGACCTGGCCATACCTTTGCAAGGGACTTTAGAAATATTGCCGCAAACTTGCTGACACGAAGGGCTTCCTGGCTGGACTATATAGGCCTAGTCAGCTGAGACTAGGCCTAGGCAGCTGACACACACAGAAATTGTGTGCAACAGCAGCAGGACTGTCAGAAGAATTCTTTGCTCCCGCACATTTGCAGCTTCTGCCTGTCACCAGACCAGATCTGAAAAGATGCATCAGGTGTTATTAAATCTGAATCTTAAATTGGAAACCAAAGGCTCTGTAGTGCACTGGTAAGCAAAGACTGAGGGCCTTAGCGTTGTTTAAATAGACCAGGTATAACAATTAGGAGCTAGTTTTTTATTATTATGTTTTATTGCTTTTATTTCTCCCCCTGAATATTAGAAGACATCAAGAGAGAACAAGAGCAAGGGTTTGCTGTGCTGCCCTCAAGGAAAGAGATATCCTGGTATATTTATATTTATAGCAGAACAGGTACCACAGGTCTTAAAATGTGTGCCAGCTGGCTTGCTACTGAGGGAGGAAGATGGACAAGTGGCCATAAACTCTATGCACCAGGTGAAGAGCAACTTTTTGCACCAAAGCCACCTGGTACCTCAAGGGAAACCATTCAGGACAAGCCAGCTTGCCTCTGAAGTTCACATGTGGAAAACCTTCAAGCACAGCAACACAGTTTACAAGGAACACATGAAGGAGGAGCTGACACACCAGTCCCAGTGGAAGTAGATGGACAATGCTGGTAATTTCTGTGGTTAAAAGAGAGAGCTGGGAGCATGGGGCTTCATGGAGGTGGGTCAGAAGATTGTGCTGAGATTAAAAGGCTGACAAAACTCACAGCCCTGTTTTACATCCCACGTCACAACCAACCCTGTTGGACTCAGATGCAGTGCTCTGTGCCACTGGTGATAGAGGCAGATCTCTGTATTCCCTTTTTTCATAGCCACCTTCCTGCTGAAAACAGCATGAAGTTCTGAACCCAGCACACTGGAGAAGGAATAATCAGAGTTACATGAGTAGCAGCAAAAGAAGTGCAGCAAGGTTTCATCAGTTAGACCCTTGCTACGTACATAGCTACCTATGCTTTCCTCCGTTTGATATAATTTCTGATTAGATAGACTCATTAAAAACCTCTGTTCAGACACATGTGAATTCATGTGCTGGGAGGGAAGTTGTGCAGTGCCCCAGCTAGAGGACATCAAGCATCATTTTTTGTCCATCTTAGATGTGGTCATTTCTTGATGCCTTCTCATTATTCTCATAAGCCACCCCATCTTTGCTCACTTGATCAGTTCAGATCAGACTAATCCAAGATGGAGGAGGATTCATTTTCTTTCTGGACCTGGCTTGGGTCGCCTCGAAGGATTCTCATTTCTTTTTTCCAACACGTGGTGGAACTGAGGCACTGCATCCTACCTAGCTACAGGGAGAGCTCTGTCATCTGTGAACTTGAGTCATTTAATCATAAAACAGAGTATTAGGAAAATAGGAAGGCAGCAAAGTGACACATGGAAAAGCCCATAGCACAACAGCTAACTTTGTGCACCAAATGTTAACATTTCCTCACAGAAAATTCAGGCTTTAATAAATGCTTTTTCATAATAGAGCCAAGAGATCTGACAAAAATCGAACCAACAAACAGGAAAAAAAGACAATGAAAAACCCAGAAAGCAGAAAGAGAAGAAAGTTCTTGAGGTCTTCAGAGATCACACCCAGCTGATTGCCACCCTCTAGTCAGAAATATAAAACAAGTTTCTTGTTGTCTGATAGGCAAAAAGAAAGGGAAAAGATGTAGGGTGTTAAGCAAGCCATGGGAGCTTCCTGCACTCTAAGGCTCTCAGATGTACTTAAAAGCTGATAATGGAAGTGACACGACAGGCGCAGTGTGTCCCATGAGACAGGTCTGCCTGTTCACTAGTCCTTCCTACCCTGCAAAATGCTTGTGTTACTGGTCCACCTTGGTGACAAACGTGTAGCTCAGGAAATTGTGCTTCTCAAACTGTGGTCTGCGGACAACCTGTGGTTGGCAGAGCACTTCCTCTTGCTCACTGCTCTCCTTGTTTCCACTCCACTTTTATGTCCACCCTTCGTCTGTTTGGTCTTTGATCTACAGTTGATGCTCTGCATGTCCAGACCTTTCCACTCAGCCTGGAAAGCACCACACTTAATAGCCAAGGCAGCAGCTGTTCCAGCTACCAAAAGGTAAGGCAAACCGAGGGTCACCTAAATACCCTGACACCTCATAGCTCAGCAAACCTCCCTGTTCCCCACTTACTCCACTTTCTGTTACAGGTACCCTCAGTTTCAGCAGTGTTTTGCACTCTGCAATTGAAGGATCACTACTGTGAGCTTTTCTGTACCTGCCAGGGATTTCCAAACTGCCCACCTCTGTGAAGGCTAGCAAGGGTTTCCACACACAGACTGCAGGCACTCACCTCTCCCCAGCTGAACGCTGCCTGCATGGGTTCACATATGTTTGCCAAAATGGAGCAAGTCATCACCCTGCCTGGGAGCTCCACTGATGGCACAGAGGGATCATGTGTGGGACAGCTCATCTGCCTTTAAATCACTCACCAGCTCACTGTGCCCTCACCTCCCCGGTCACAGAAACCAACAGAAGAAATCAGAAAAATGAGCAAGTACTACTATACTCCTTGAGGGGTAAAGGTGTAATGGCCACTTGTGCAGGTAAAAGAATGCTAATTCATGTGTCGTTCCATTAAATAATAAATGGCCACAGACAGTTTTCTGCTCACATATGACACCAGATTGCTGTTTTATACAGTACAGCACTCAGCTTGAAGGTCTGATAGACCGGCATCACACTG
>VZTV01055620.1:637-20571 GCA_013400875.1 Anhinga rufa
CCACGCGGGGGGGAAAGGTGGGGGGCGGCAGTGTACTCACTTATTGATAAACTCACCTCTGTAATTTGCCAGCGAGGTACCTGCTGTATTGTGCTCTGGGCTTCTGCTAATTTGACAAGGTCACTTCGTGTGCCACTATCTGCAATGCAAACAATTACCAAAGGTGGCAAGGCAGCTTTTCTTGTATGAATCACTAAATCATTAACTTCTGTGTCACTGAAAATGTATCCTAGCTACTGTTTGTGTCCTTCTCAATCAATATCCCCAGACAGAGTATCCATGTCCTTTATCCCCCCCAGGAATGACTAAACCTTTCCAGCAGCTCCGAGTCACTCAGCTAATGGGCACGGGAGCACAGACTTTAATTGTCCCTGACACCAACACAACCGCTTTTCTTCTTTGCATATCAGTACTATACATCTCTGTCAGAGCAGAGGCAAATTGAGTTATGAAAATGCTAAGGCTGGTCTCAGAGTAAGTACATCACATCAACTTCGCAACACGCTGACTTGATCCTGCTAACGTACCTGGGGCTTTAACATCCTTCTGAAAGCCGTTACTTGTCATTCGCTGTCGAGGTTGGCTACCTGAGGCCGCTGCAGGTACGATTTCAGCCAAACCCTCCCGGTTTCAGACTCGGCGCGCGGATCACCGCCGGACCGCGCCTCCTCGCGCCGGGAAGGGGCGAAGGCAACGCGGAGCGCGCAGGTCCACGACGGTACCTGCGTGAATAATGGTTAAAAAAGGCCGCAGTTGGTGATTTCATGTCCCGTGTCCCCCCCCNCGCCCTCTGGCGGCCCGCCCCGAGCAGCGAGGCGGAGGCCCCTGGGCTTGGGGCGCCGGGCCGGCGGGGGCCCTTCATGGGACAGCCGGCTGCGCTGCGGCCTCCTAGGGAGGCCTTAGCATTGGGGAGCGTTGTAAACATTCAGAGCATTTCAATGGTTCCGCTAAATCCCCGCGAAACTACTTCCACCGCAATTAAAAATGAAGATTGCAACCGCTGCTATCCATCCCTGGCATTCAGTGAATCAGGGATTTTAAAAACCTGGAAAAGATGGTAACGGCTGAAGTTTTGATCGTGTCATTTTTTGCGTGTACGCTTTGGATTCACCCACGCGGGTGTTTTAACAAGGATTTCTAGTCATTTTTAACAGTAAAAAAAAAACAACTCGGAGAGTTATTCCCTTCATATTTCACATTCTGTGGTACATCTTGTAACCTTCCACAAGAGGTTAAGGTGCTAACGTAGCCCTAACAGCCGCAAAAGTCCAGGTCCTTTCTTTACGACTTGAGACACGCGGCAGTTTGCAGTGCTAGCGACACGGGCGAGCGCGGATGCGCCGCTTGGCTGCTGCGCTGATCCTGGGGATGGCGGAGCCCGAGGGAGTTCTGCGCCATCCCGTGCTGTCCACTTAAGCATAAGTACATGCTTTGATTTAAGTTTTTACTAATGAGATAAAATTTTACTTAACTGAAAAGGTTGCAAGGGTTACTGCCTGTGTGTGCAACTGGGATTTTGTGGTCTGGGGTGCGGGGAGCTTTGTAAAAACAAAGGTAGCTTTGGGTCTTTGAGAAGCCTTCCCATACAACTGATACCAGAATGATATTTTGAAGCTAAATGTATATGGATGGTGTAAATATGGACGTCTTTTTCATCCTGTCCCATATTGCATGATTGCATCCCAAGATGCATGATTTAACCCGAGGCAGCCGCCCCAGTGCCAGCCCCTCCTACCCCTACTGCAGCCAGTGCTGGACCACAAGAAAACTGCTGCAGTGGGAGGCTATGGTGCTCCCAAAACACACAGCAGTCTGCATGGTGTCCCCCCCCTTCTCCCCACTTGCCTGGCTCTGCTTTCTCTGGAAGCGTCTGCATTTGTGGGTGAGTGTGGGAAGATGTCTGCTCTTACACGTTGGCTTGAATATTCAGTTTTGTTGCCAGTTTATTACTGTGCTTCAGGCCTCGTTAGAAGTTTTGATAGAAGCATGTGCATATAAATATAGTCATTAACACATTTATTATTTGCAAATTTACACTTAACTTTGGCTATTAAATAAACAAATGGGAACAGCCTGTACCAGTATTACTCAACTGCCTGAAATATTCATTTCAGTCAGGTCTTGCAGTGATGTAAACTGCTGTAACTGCATTCATATTAATGTTATCATGTAATTTAGAGCAATTTGAAAATCTGGACACAGTGTGTATTATTCGTTAATAATTTGGGGAGGAAGTTTTATTTATTCCTTTGAGGACAAACTCAGGGAAACCTAGATTTAAAAACAAAGTGAAACAACCTATCATTAATTTTATGTATAATACGTATCTCAGCAGCATATACCATAAACCAGTGTTAAAAAGTCTAGCCCCTGGAAATCTTCCTTTTTTTAAAAAAACAAACAAACAAACAAAAACCAAACCTCAAACCCCATATTTGTATAGAATACAAAGTGTGACCCCATCAGAGATAATGAAGTTTTTGTAAGCTGTTTGCATACTGTGAGAGGGCATAAACGACCATGTTGGGGAAGAGCAGTGTAGAGGAGCGTTGGGTAGAGGTTACTTAGCATCCCTGTTGACTGGCTAGCCCAGAAGGGAAGACCCGAAAGCAGAAGAGGGTGCTTAGGGTGGCTCCTGATGGGACTCTCATAGGGGTGATGTGTCAGTCCCTGGTCAGTGTGTAGAGAAGACACTCATCTCTTCTGCTCATTTCAGATGTTCTTGGAGATTTTATATATATATAAACAAATATATTTGTATATGTAGGCACGCACACACATGTATACAATAATGAGGATTACACAAATTCAGAAAGTAATTTCCACGGTACTGCAGTGAAAATAGTTTCTTTATTGGCACTGCGTTGGTAGTATGCTTTGAGCGCAATATTAGCAGATGCTCAAGGCTTTGCATTCTTAAAGAAAGCAGTTGATTCTTCGCTTTCCACCACACGGCAGAAGTGTCACTGTCCCTCTGTTACGGCAGGAGGCCCCAGCTTGCACTTGTGTTAAATGTCACACAGAGTACTCACAGTAGAGCAAGACTCGGGGTTCAGGAGCTTTAGGGACGCGCGTGTGGACCGCTGTCCCGTCCCGGGAGGAAACCCACTCGGGGCCAGGGCTTGGCAGGGCAGGGGTGAAACACCTCGACCACCACGGAAGCTGGTGGTCAAAACCCGAAAGTTCCCTGGGAGTTTCACCGCTGTGCAATGCAGGCAGGATCCCGGTTTTACAGGTCTTATCTGAAATGATTTGGGGCTGGGGAGACTGTTGGCTTTTCCAGACCAGCTCTGCCTGGCAGCAAGTGTGCTCTTGCTACACTGCACTATCTATCATTACCTATTCATCAGAAGCCATGAGAGTCAGCTGCTCGGTCCTCTGAGTGTTCTGCTTTCCTTTAATGTATTCCTAAATTGCTTAAAAGTTTATTTGTAGCTGTAATAGCCTGTGCTATCCTAATTTCTGTCTGCATGTTTGTAAAATCATATGTCGGCAGCCATCAACGTTTGAAATCATTGCAACATATTTCAATTATATCCCTTTGATGCTGGTAAAGACTGTTTAAGAATGAAAGAACAGCCCTGCACTTAATGCAATCAAAGTTTCCTCAAAACTGGTTTATACCATCATCACTCATTCAGTATGGTTTGAAAACATTTTGTATAATGCTATTAGAGCGACTTGCCAGTGAACAATACAAGTTAATATTGATTTTAATACACACAAATGATTCTTTAAATCCCCAAATGCTAAATGAAAATTTGAGTGTAGTCTTATAAAAGAATTCATGGATGTGAGCTGGATAGCATGCAAAGAACAGTAGATTCTTCCATTCCAGAATACAACCTGATACATGGCATGCTTGGTTATCTTACCAACCTCCAGGTAAACAGATTCATGGCTTTCTAAATATTTGACATGGTCTTTTCCCTCCCCCCCTCTTTTTTTTTTCCTTTTCTTTCTTTTTTTTTCCTAAAGATGAACACAGAAGTGTGGTTTTAATGCTCTATCTGCACTGGGAAAATTCATAAACTAATTCCCAGGCTTAGCAGTGATAGGAGGCTTGGTACTGACAATGCTTCATGCTCAGACCTATTTTTAGCACCTCTTCACTTCACCATAATGAAAACTAGCTGTGTTGAGTAGCAATGGGGATTTGTCCACCTGACCTCATCCTCTAACCTTGTTTTGACTGTTTTAATTTCTGAGCTCCTATATGAACTCTGTTCCCAACAAGCTAAGGGGTGTGAGACATGGAGAAGAGAGATCTGTCGTTCATGGTGAGGGGAAGTGCTAACAGGGTTGGTTGATTAGTTGTTGGGGGGGGTAGGGGGGGTGTGGGGTCTTTTTTTTGTTTTGCTTTTTTGTTTGTTTGTTTTTTTCCCTAATCAGAGACCTGCAAGTGTACCTGCATTGTAAAAGTAGAAAGCTAAAGAAGAGGATTAGGTAAATAAGAAAATAAAGAAAGAGGGCTCAGAAGGGGGACTGGAAGAAGAGATATGTGAGGGTCATGCCAGGAGGACAGAGATCCTGCCTTCCAGTCCAGATCTGAATGGATCAGCTGGGTCAACTGGGAAGGGAGAGCCTCTTCACTCTTTTGACCCTCGGCCTCCTCGCTGCAGCTGGCGATTTTACAAGAACTATATAAGCTGGAGACTAGTATGCACAAAGAACTCATCTGAGATTGAAAAATCATTTTACTTGTAAGCCACCAAGCAACAGTAGACACTAATACATCTGAGACACTAGTAGAGTAGGTTAGATTTCTGCTTTCATCCTCCTTTCCTTTCTGAAACCTCCATTAGTTGCTCCATCGCTGCTTCCTTTTGCACCGATTCATGTATGGAGGGTTGTTTCCCCTGCCCAGAGGAAGGGGGAGCGTGGCCTTAATGGCTTCATCCCACTGAGTTCAGTAGAGTAGATGGCTTTGAGTCCCCTGCTGTGTTTAGTTCACCCATTGCCACCCTTTCTTCTCCCTGGGGTGCCAAGGGGGAGGTGTCAGCTCAGTCAGCAGCATGGCACAACTCCTCCATGCGCAACGCTTGCTCAGGCACACCCTGCCACACTCAAGTGCTACTGCAGCGCGTGCCTTAAAGCACAAACTATTCCGCTCTGAAAATTGCCTTGAGATTGTAAATTGCTTTTTTGATCCTTTGGGATGAAAAGTTCTGTATCAGTGTATTATTATTAATGATAATAAATTATTCTTGAGGCAGTGGGGCTGCTTCTCTTCCTATGGAGCGAAATGAGTAAGCACTTTCCCATGAGTACACCCCAAATGCAAAATACCAGCGGATGAGCCTAGCGGCTGGGGCAGCTTGATGTTTCACCGCTGTGTGTGTGTTGCTCACTGAAAACGCTGCGGAAGAAGACGCCCCGAAGAGGAGGCACACCACACTGCCAGTGGCATGCTTGCGGGCAGCGGGGCTGGTGCCGGCTCTGCGACTCACTGGTAACCTTTGCTGGAAGCCGCTGTACCAACACCCTCTTTGAGAGGCTCGCTGAAGTGCCCGCTCGGTGGCTGAAGTGTTTCCACCGCTTGTTTTTCTGGGATCCCTTCCAGTTCCTCTGAATCAGCCTCTTGTTTGCCCTCCTCCCCCGGCCTGTGCACCGGCACTGCCCAGGCCTCCGCCGCTCTGCTCACTGGCACCGCTTGGCTGGGGGGTTGTTTGGGACCAACGAATGATTCAGAGTCAAATTTCAGTAACAGACAAAGCGTCCGTTAACTCCATCTCCGGCTTTTGGCAACACCCTTGTCTCCTGCTTTTTCTAAAACACTCAAGTTCATTACTGCAAGTTCTAGAAAGAAGAGATAAGCCCCTACCCTGTAATCACTGGCTATGGAGAAGCTTGTTTTTTCTTACGCGGCTGCTGACTTTTAAATATTCAGGATTTATTGTTTTGAAAGATGCCCTGTGCAAAGGCATATTTCAAAAGGCAGAGGCGCTGACAGTGCTTAACGTGTTCTGGCGTTTTGGGAGCACCATTAACAAAGTGAGCTTTGCAAAGATGCATTTCAACCAGGAAGAAGAGAGATGTTCAGCGTGATGGATCTGTGGCCAGGCACGAGGGGGAACAGCTTTGCACAGGCTTGAGAATGGGAGAAGTGGAGGGATGACGAGTCATGTAATGGCAGATTTGTGCGGCAGTTCTTTTCCTTCTGTTTTTATACTAAGTGAGAGGCTATGGCAAACCATTTTTTTTGTCAGGGAGCCTGTTTTCTGAAAGAAATCCAGACACTGTGGAGAAAAATAGCAAAGAACAGTGGTGAACTACCCCCCTCCAGTCACTTCATACCAAGTTTTCAAGGCTGAACTATAGCCAAATCCTGAAGAATTCTTACTAATTACTCTAATTTCATGCAAAATGTTTTTATTTACTAATCCGACAACAAACAAGTTGAGAAGGCAAAAATTTAAAAAAAAAAAAAAAGGATTTTTTTTCTTTCTGCAAAACCTAAAGGGAGTGAGGCAGCTGGTGCTTCAGAAAGAGAGGGATGGACAAGGGCTGGGGCTGGGAAGTGGTGGGTTTATCCAGGTCTAACATGGGGTCGTCCTGCTTTATGGCAAGCACTCCTAGGCAGTCTTGCAATAGAGCTGCTGGTGATAACTAGCCCAAGAAGAGAATGCCAGCAGGCACTGGCAGCAGCGCTGTCCGAAAGGGGACTTGCAGCACTCCACCCTTACCTCAAGGCTGCGTGTGTCAGCCCTGCAGCTCTGCCAGCTGGGTTCAAAACAGCTCATGAAGCTGGTATTGACGCCAAGGCCATGGTACTCTGCAAACTTGCCTTAGCTGTATAGAGCCCGTAGTTGCTTACTCATGTTTTCGTAGAGAGTAAAGTACTTTTTGGCCGTGTGTGTGAACGTGTCCTGTTTTCACACTGGCATCCATGCCTTTTCTAGGAGTGGGGAGATGGGTAGTTTTTTAACAGTAAGCTGACAATAAGCTGATAAGGTTGTCCTTCTGGATGTACTTTTCTACCAGTCTGAAAGGAAATAAGTGCAGTCAGTCCTCTGGAGAACAGGAAAATGTTATGAACAGAAATCTCTTTTTCCCTCTTTAAAAGAAAAACGTGAAGAATACAGCAACTGTGGGCTTGGGTTGCTGGGGGTCTGCTGGGGGAGATTTGGTAGGACATTCCTTTGGAGGGTTTTTCATTACAGCTGAAAAATGTCATTTCTCTAAAAAAGGCTAGAAGAATGATAAAAGGAAAGTCCCTTTTACCTAAGACATTGAGAGGCAGCACTGACAAGAAAAAAACAGGGTTTAGGTTTTAGGCACCATTTCACCATTTTTTTTTTCCTCAGTGTTTTGTATGAATTTTCAAATGCATAAACACAGGTTTTTGATCTGGCAAATGCTGGGCTAGAAACTACCCACTCTGTCCCTGTGTGTTGGCATGAAACAGGAGGGGAGTGATGCAAAGGTAGAGAAGCATTTTCTTTTCCATAAAGCTGAGAGCCCTTGACTGAAGAGAGCTCTGTGAGTTCTGCATCTGGGAAGCTTTCCCATCTTCTAGGAGTGGGAGCATAGGTAAAGTAACTAGGGGAGCAGTTGGGACCTCTCCTGGATCTGTTCTGAATTGCAGAGATGGCAGATTGTGATCCTAGGGTCAGATATAGCACTGGATGCACGTGTGCCTTTGAAAGATGCTAATTCGGAAAGCCAGCGCAGTTAGTTTTAAGAGGTGTTCTTGTGGACAGATGTAAATGAAGGGGATAGCAGGGTTCACTGGAGCTGTCACTGTTTGGGACTACCAGTGCAACCAAATACAAACAGACAGAATCGATGGGATTTTGGTCTTCTAGGCCAGATCCTTCATGGAATTTCTCCAGTTTACCCACAGCTTTCAAGGACAAGAGGTAAACGCATAGGAAATGCAGCTTGCTGCAAGATGCAATATTATAACAGAAAAGGTGGATATAAAAACAAGACTAAATCACGCTAACTAGACTACATCTTGACTGTGGTGTTCTTCATTCAGAATGAGCCAGAATTTAAGAGCCAGAATTTGTTTTTTTGGTCAGCAGAACATCCTTAAAAATGTTAGGCTAGCATACAGGTATTTACAAGCTTTGTCAGTAAAACAGAAGAATATAGACCCGAAGAACTGGTTTTGTTATTGAAGGTTCTAACTAACCTCAGGGACAATAAAAACTTCAAATTTGCATGGATGTGGGGGTTTTTTTGGTTTTTTTTTTTTGGTTGGTTGGCTGGTTTTGGGTTTGTTTTGGTTTTGGGTATGGTTTTTTTTTTTTGAGAGAACTGACTGCAGTTGACCTCTACTCAAAGATGGGAGGAATGGATGGCTAGGGACTTATTCTCTTTTTGTCCCTGCTTTTCTTGATTTAATTTTTTTAATGAGACAAAAATAAAGGAACCATTTATGTCTTTTTGTAGAGAACAATTTAATATGACCTAACAAGAGCATTAACAGAATAGAGGCTGAAAATGATAACGATAAAGTAGACCACTAGTGTTGCATTCACATGGCATTGTGTGTGTGTGAGGGGGTGTTTAAAAAACAGTGAGCTAAGCAGTCAGTCTAATTAATAGGAAATTAAGAGCGAAAGGGAAGTCAGGCAGAACTGTTCTACTCGGAGGGAAGCAAACATATGGAGTAAGTTATAGAGCAAAGCTACCAAAACCAATATGTGAGTTGCAGAGAGACAAAGACGGTAACGTGTTATTGTGAACAGGGAGGGCGTTCTGAAAACACAAAACCAGATGCATGTAAGGGGAGGTGAAACAAATTTAAAGGAGATAGACTTGATTCTGTGGGCATAGTGTCCTTTTCTTGTGTGATGAGTTTGCACACACCTAAAAGGTAAGGGAGAAATTTATTTTTACATTGACGTTCCAATTTAACTGAGTGCCTTTAAAAAATAAAGGAGCATGGAGATGGAAGCCTTTATTTTTCTTGCAGCTACTGTTTCAAGGAGTTTTATTTCACATCCACCAGACCATTGTTGGACTTTGGTGACACTGTTTTAAGTGGACCTGAGTATTTTATACCAGCGAGTAGGTAGGTACTTGTGCAGGTCTGCCCTTCCATCTGAAGTCAATGGGTGTCTTATTGGAAAAAAAGATCTGCTGACGCTGTCATTCTGGTGCTTCAGCAAGATACACAGCAGAAGCAGAAACCATATAAAGAGGGTGTCATCTTTGCAGCGCTGTGCATATAGAGGGTTCAGCCCTGCCCCGAGACACTGGCTCCACTGGCCTTGGTGAGTCTGCTCAGGTGAGGGCTGGACAGCCTGTATGACTCAGAAATTAAGCATCCTTGTGACACAGGGAATTAATTGAGAATGAGAATTAATGGGAATTAATTAATGGGAATTAATTGGGAATTCCAAGTACTAGTCACAATGCTTGCTTTTTTTCTCCCAGTTTCGGGAAAAGTGTGGGGTTTCTTTAAATGGGAATTTTAATGATCTGACCACTGCCAGGGAGTCCAGCTTCCAGTCCTTCCTCTCCCTGCAAAATCGACCTCTTCGAGGAGACAGCTCTGATCTCAAAGATAAGGCTGTTTTGTCAAAAACCATCCCCTGCCCCCTGGGATCTTTGTGAAGTGTGCCGAAATGAAGAGCAGAAGGACAGATCCTTTGGTCCAAAGTGATAGCGAGAAAGAAAGGAAGCATGACCTGAGATCCCCTAATTATGGCTCTGAGCACAGACATCCAAGGCCTGGGGTCTGGTCTTTGCCCCCAAGCCTTTTTTTCCCTTGATGTGAAACAATCCCGTAAGTGTGATAGCTGGTCTGTGGGTATCCTAGCAATGATACGTGCAGCCTGGAAAGATTAGCTGCTGCTTTGCATCAGAGCTCTCCTTATTTTGTGCTTAAATGTCCCACATAGCATTAATCTTTGCATCCTCTCTTAGGTCTCAGAAATTCCTGGCTTCTTGACCAAAAAGTCAAGTTAGTACTTAAGGTGTCTGATAGTTTGTTTACTAATATAATTAAAAAGTGCATAGTGGATGACATAGTGTAGGAAATTTTTCAATTTTGAGATTGTCTTTTTTAGAGGCTGATAGCAAATACCATGTTTGAAAAGTTGTAGCAACCCTTAAGCTGAGAAAAGCCAGCCCTAGTGAGCTAGGCTCAGCCAAGGTAGAATTTAGTCTCATATTCTTTAAAAAAATTGCCTATTTCCCAAGAAAAAAAAAATTGTCAATAGTCTGTTTATTTCTGCACCTGCTGGAACCATTTTCTATTAGATGACGTGTGAGCGATGATTAATTAGTTGCTTTTGTTTCGGCTTTTAAGGTTTGTGCAAGCGATAGTGGGAGGAGGGGGGGTTGTGAGCTGGTCTTCTGCCAGGGGTTGTCATTCACATGGTTGACAACTCCATCTCGCTAGAAGGCCATATAATAATGTATTTCAAAATAAAAAGTCGGTTAAAGGGACATTCATCACTTTGAGAGCGTGTTCAAAGTAAGTGTCAGGCATGTAATTCAAGAGGGCTTCAAAGTAGGGCTCCTGAGAGAAGAATTAATAGGAGAGAAGCACAGCCAGTACTCCCTGTGTCCTTCCCTACCTAACTTTTCCTAACGGGAGAGACATGGCTTTTCATCTCCATCTCAAAGACTCCAGGTTCAGCATTACCAGCCATGCCTGAGCACCACTGCCTGTTAGCATCGGTGTGGGTTTGGCTGGCCAGCGGTGCCCTCCCTTCTGCACCACCTTTCCTTGGTCAGAAAGGGACAGCGCTGATCTTACTTGGTGTATTTTCTCACTCGAAATGGCTCCATTAATATGACATCAATGTGAGGTAAGCGCTGGGTCTGGAGTGTGCTTGCCAGCTGGTATCCCTCACTCCCATGGTAAGAAAAGGCAGCAGATGCGGTGATGTGGCTCTGTGGTGTGTGCTGTTGATTTGACAGCAGCAGATGTTGCATTCCTGAATCACCTGCACACTTCTGCTTTAGAGCCTGATCTTATTCTTGATGGTCACCTCACTCTCTCACTCCCACTGCTACAGCTGCCATTCAGAGATGAAGTTTGGGATCCCAGGGTGGTGTTTTGCTATGGCCATGAGTCCCCACTCACTAGCCCAGGGTCTAGCCACAGTCCTGCGAGTTGTTAGGAAGGGTACTCAAGTCCTTCAGCAAACTGAGTACTTCTGTGTTTTCTGAATAGGAAAACAGGGTGAAACTAGCACGTTAAATTGCTCTTAATGCTGGTCCAAGACGATTTTATCAGTTCTTGTCTCACTCTTTAAATTAGTCTTGCCATTTTTTTCCATTACATTGCTTGAGACCAATGAAAAGACAGAATTTCTCTTATCTTGCTGTTTCTGTGCAACATGCCTGCTGTTCTGGGTCTCAGTCTGGGTAGACTCTTCCACAGATGTGTATTTTGGTCTTGCCATGATCTTATCTAACATCTCCACCTTTGCACTGGAGCCAGTGGGAGTTTTAAACCCAATTTCTCTTGATTGTATTAGGAATAGGAATACATCTTGGACCCATTTGTGCCTTAAGTGGAATGCTGTTTTGTGAAATTCTTGCCACTTTGGGTCCAGGCCCATGCTACACGTCAGCGTTGCTGGGCAAAAGACTTCAATGATTGCTGTAAGCTATCCCCAAACCAAAAATGTCTGACAACTGCAGACAAGAGGATCAAGGTGCTATCAGTGAAACTACAGGTTCTTTTCACCTTTAGATAGCTGGTAAATGAAAATTGCTCTCCAATTTCTCAAAGAGGGAAGTGTTAGAAACTATTAGCTAAAAGCTTTCTGCCTGACAGCATTAATTTCCTATTCATTTCATTAAAGGGACATTTCTGGAGAGACTTGTAAATTACAGCATGCTCCTAGCAGAATAATAGCTGCAGGAAAAACATGTAATAGCTCTCCTTAATCAAAATAAGGGCAAGTTGTTGTTTATCCAGCTGAAGAGCTGGGGATCACTAAAACTTGATTTCTGTTTTTCACATTAAACCATCGTACGTTTTTTGAACTATGTTTTAAGAGAAACATGGGTATATTTCAGTAAAGTACATGCCTATTTGGTTATTTGTTTGTTCTGAACAAGTTTATGCTTCTGTTTCCTTTTCTTTCTATTCCTATACCAGTCTCCCTGTCCCATGTCCTTCCTTGAACGTGATGCATCAGCCAAAAAGAAGCAACCTCGAACTGTTGGATGAAACAGAATTCTGCCCCTGAGGGATAATGTAGCAGATATTATCATTGTTTAGATAAAAGCTGATGATAAAACATCCTGCCAGAGCTGAATGATTCTTGTCTTAGTCACATAATAGATCAGGTGGGAGTTTCTGCTGGCGCTTGTGCTGTGATGCTCGAGATCAGCTCACGCTAACTCTACACAACACATGTAAGTAATTAACACAAGGTGGAAGGAGATCAGAATTAAACCACTGATTCTAGTGTGGCTTTTCGGAGAAGGGTGGATGCAAGCTGGCTGGAGATAGCTAGGACTGTGTTCTTCAATGACATTTAGATACCAAGTCTAGAGCCCCATGGTTATTTAGAAAACAAAGTTAATTTAAAATTAATATACCAAAATTTTGATATTTTTTTTTTTTTCTGAGGTACCATTTTCCTGCTTAGCTTGGCCTGTGCCTGCTTTTAATTGGGTTTTAGATAGTTTTTACTGCAGAGTTGTGGTTCCTCTTACATTATCTTCTCTGTGCTTTGCAATTAAGAACAGTTTTATTCTGTGTTCCTGCAGCCTGTAGGTTTAATTAAGCCTCAGAACCTCACTTTACCACAAAGGGTTTTACTTTAATTATAAATAAATAAAATAAAGCAAAAAGATTTTAAATAAAATAGAATAAATATATTTCTGAAATAGCACAGCAGCTTAGTAGCTGTAGTCCCTTGCTTATTGCCTGTGTACTTATGAGGACTGGCAGCATACTGTGGCGTATCTCTTGGCACCTCCCAAAACCCTGTGCTTGTGCTCTTTCCTAAAAGACTTAGACACAGTAAAGCTAGGGGCTGCTTTTTGAAAGTTAAATACATGGAGTTAATTGTCTGGAGTATGTACTCTCTTGGATTTTCAGAAATGCAGGTGCTTTCCATTGGTAAATTTGTAGTGTGATGGCTGGATGGAGGCGGGAAGGGTTACTGGGAGATGGGGCAGGACCATGGTGATACCAGTTGCAGGCTGTCCTGAGCACCGGCTTTTCCCTTAAAGACTCTGTCAGCATTTCTAGCCTGTCTGTGTAGCCCTGGAAAAGGACAAAATAACAGCCCTCTCTGTTTGGACAAAATGAAGACTGAAAAGCATATTCAGATTGATGTGTACCTTTCAGTTGGCTTCCTTGCTCTGGTCCAAGAAATGTATTTACAGATCACAGCATGGCAGGGAGTTGGAGCAAAGAGCTGGAGCCTCTCCTTGTCGTGGCAGAGGGCAGGAAACTTGTGATTAGCACCGCAACAAAATCATATTTTTCATTACTAGTGGCTGACTTTTCTAATAGTGATATCGATGCATGTGGGGAGGAGCAGAATGAAGAAATAATTGAGAAAACCATGAAGAGCAATAATGTTCTCCAGAAATAGCATTTTTTTCTTAGATATATGAAGTGTGGCATGCAGTGCTCTTGCCTATATTGCATTCTCCATTTGGCTGGTTACTGAAAGCTCAGATTCTCCTGGGCTTTTCTGAGTTATTTACTTTAATATTCTGCCTTTTATAGAAAAGATTATCTTACAAACTGGATTCTCCATAGTGGATAGTTTTTTATGGTTTAATCCTGTTTTTGATATCTAATTCTATTTTTTCCCCTTGAATTTAATATCAATTCCCTTGATACACATACATAAACATGCACAGGATTTCATGTCCTATTTTTTTTGTGGTAGTGTCTCATGCAGAGATTCTTTTCTTACCACACTTGATTGAGAAATAGCTCCTATGGGATTCAGAGAATTGTTTTATACCTCCAGCTTAGGGACCAAGAAATCCCCATGCGCCTTGTTCCCTTTAAATGGGACTACAGCCAAAGCCCAATTAATACAGAGGGAATCCTTCCATTGATTTCAGTTATCTCTTGGTTAGGCTGGCTGTCTTTTATGCTTCGTTATCATTATCACTGAGCATATCATAATACATTTATTTATCCTAATACATACCTGCAAGGTAAGGAAGCGATGGTCTTTCTACTTTATTGATGGGGATTTGAAGTACAGCGAGTTGAAATGCTTGATCTCGCAAGAGACTGAATTCAGTTATTGAAACCCTGGTTTAGATAAATTCCAACATATTATCACTGAAAGGCCCTGCGAAGTGGCTGTAGGTGCTGACAAAATGTATGTATCCTTTATGCAGATGATGCAGTTCATGCAAAGTAGTGCGGAAACAGTTCTGAGAGCACAGCTTGGGATCCAGGACTAGCCATCCTTTTGAGATGACAGCCTGAAGTGAGAACAGAAAATACGCCTTCTCTCTCTTTCCCTGCTCTTTTACTTCTGGGTACGGAGTCAACATTATGCTCAGTGGCATATATGCAATGAGAATAGGATCCACCCTGCACAGAATATTGCTTGGTGGCTGTAGGACTATTGACAGATCATGGACATGAGTTATCTGGAACTGAGCCTGGGTAGTGAATGACCAGTGACATATTGTTCTGCTTTGCTCCTCTGAGATTTCTTGCAAGATGTTGGCTCTTCAGAAGAGGGTTCAGGGTTGGAAAGCCCTAAGTTGGCAATTGAGGGTAATTAGTTGGTCTCCAGAATGGCTGGTGACAGGATGCTTTGGGTTGCACTGGAGGGTGTGCTTAGGATGGGAGGAAGAATGTCTTCCAAACTATAGCCAAAGCAAAACAATTGGAGTTTTTTCAGCACTGGGGTAATGCCAGGGGCTTTCTCTGTTCTTCTTCTATCCCACCCATCACGCTCACTGATACAGCACTGCATTATGCAGTGAAAGATGAATCTCTTCTGGTTTAGGTATAAAATTTTATGTGGGAAAATAATTGTTTTTTCTTTTCTTTACTTTACTTTTTAAGACATCAGTGTAAAGGTCCCATAGTGCCTTAGGCAAATCACTGTGCGATTTAAAGCAGAAAGCTTAGGACTGTGTTTAGTCTTCCCATTAGGCTGAAAGGGGTTTAGATTTCCACTGATTGACCACTGAACCCTCACTTCTTCCCTCCCCCCGCCAGCTCTACTTCTCTGGCCCAGATCAATGTCAGTAGTTAAATGGATCAGTTATTTGAAAGCTGTCTGTTGACCTTTCCTTCATGATTGATTGCATGAAAAGCGCACAGGAGTGTGGCTTCCAGCTAGGCAAGCAGTCACTGCTGACGGCTCTCTTTCACCACTCCCCATAGCCCACTAGGATTTCCCACAGAGGAATAGGCTGCCTGCGAAGATGCCAGACCAGAGAGTGCTCTCAAGTAACCATAATGAAGCTGAAAGCCAGTTCTAGTCTTCCTCAATGGCCAGAGAGGAATTATTTATGAAGAGGAGACCAGGGCTGAGTGGTTTACTGGCCTTCAAAACACTTCCTGACCGGAGGTCTGGAATCGGAGAGCCACAAGAGCCCTGGGTGGCAGTTGCCTATGGGTGTTGGCAGGTGTCCTACCAAAAAAAAGGACAGAGGACAAAACCAGGGCCATCTGACTTTCTCTGGTGAGAGACCAGCATGCACTTGTCATCTCACGCGCTTGCCATCTCACACATGTGCTGTCCTAGCCCGGAGAAATAATTAACTTTTCTATCTTTCAATATGCATTTGAAATACAAAAACAGCCTGCAGGAGCAGATGCATAGAATTAGTCTTTGTGCAACTCTTCTTTCTTATGCTTTCCCAGTCTAAAACTAATGTTGTCAGAGCTTTAATTTGCTTTAAATCTCCTATAACCAATTCCATGGTAACAGGTTTTGATTTCTGGCATATGGAGCATTTTAGTTACTCGCAATTGTTAGCATTATGAATAATAAACCCACCTTTTAACTCTTAAAATAAAGTTTGACAGTGCAGTAAGTGACATTCTGTTTGCACAGAAGCAGAGAATACAAATTACCCTAAATCAGGTAATGGGAAGCTGATGTATGATGATTATATTGTTTCATCACCCAGTTTTTAGTAGGTTGTGCAGGATCGGTAATTCACTGCATGATCTCCCTTTTAAATCACTTTCTTAATAAACATGTAACAACACTAGCCTGATGTAGGGCACAGCATGACTCTATGCTTAATCTATATTTTACAAACCAGCAATACACCATAAGTAATGAAAAGGTTCATAATGTCAACTCTTGATTCCCATTATCAGGGTATTGCTCTCTGTAGAGTGTGGGGTGATATGGAAAGCTGGAGGGGAGGGTGGAGCAGGCTGAGAATTGAGGTTTCTGCTGATAAATACCATGTACCAAAGCCTGAGCTGGTGCCTGAAATGGCTATTGTAACCTAGGTTAATGGTGGATGCCAGGCAATTTGGCAATTGGAACAAAGGTTGGGTTTTTTTAATGGCAACGATTTACCATCAACTGACTTCTCTGTTGCCCATCAGTGCTCTTCGGCTCTGGCACTGCAAGGTCATCCTGCTGAAGGGTTAGCCTTAACACTTCACAAACAGTGGAGAAAATAGCTTGTGGAGGAGCTTTGAAAGGCATAAGCTGGGAGTGAGGAATGAATGAGTCTGTTGGAGGCTGAAGAGGGCTTGGGAGTCTTAGGGAGGTCAAGAGTGTGGTCCTGCTCCCCACGGAGGGAAATATTTGCAGCCTGCTGTATTAATCTTTGGGGCATAGTGTGGTAGAAGGAAGGGCAAACAGAGCTGAAAATGTGAGACCTACCTCCTGCGAACTGCTACCTGTATAAAAGTCACCCTAAGTTTCAGCTGCTGTAACTCAACACCAGCAGATGAAGACAATATAAGCCAGGTTTAAGTCTAGGTAAGGCTGCTAGCAGTAGTTTCACTGCATTACATGTATGACAACTTTGGATGAAAAAGCCACTGATTCGAATGTGATTCCCACATTTGAACATGGGACTGCAGAGGGCTTGGGAGTGGTGCTTTGTGGTATTTATGATCGACTAACTTTGCCTTTCTGGCTGCTGGAGTCTGATTCGGGGTTACCACAACTGGTGTCGTGCTGTGTGGGTCCCACCGATGGTGCTGAGCTGGAGAAGGACAGAAGTGCCCAGCTCTGCAGCCATCCCCAGCTGCTGGGACAGGATGGCCAGAGCTGGGCCAGAGCTCTTACCTCAGAGAAGATCTTCCTGGGCCATTCATGGCTTTAAGGGGCCTCTGTGTGGCTGAGCACCCAAAAGTGAAATTATAATAGGGAAAACTCCGCAGATCCACTCGAAGAATACTTGTACTAGACTGTGGTTAATGGCATCCCCATGTTCTCTCCATTTGGCTCCATTCCTCTTTCAGTTTTCATAAAAGTTGTATATAGCTTTTTTTTGCCCAGCTGTAGTTGATGAATTGACTCCTTCTCTTCTCGCATGCTCCTCCACACAACGTGGGGTTCATTACAGCAAAACTCTTCATTTGCGCCAAACACCCTAGTAATTAACAAATGCCATCAGCATGCCACCAGTTGCCACTGTTGGAAAGTACTGGTGGAGAGGGTTCACCATCACTTTCACATCATCCTCCAAGTGACCAGGGAGAGCTTTTTCAGGGTTAATAAAAGAAATTGTAACTCTTGTAATTGATAGTAGCTCTTGCTCATCTATCCAGTCAAAACTAATACCTTTCTTTTTCCTAAGGGGTGAGGGATCAAATAGTGACTTATGGAATCATAGCGAAGTGAGGTGTAATCAGGAATAGACAATTTACTACTTCCCTTGGTGCAAGAGAATTTAAAGTTATTCCTTTTACTGGAGTGGGGGAGGGAAAGAAGGAAAAAGTACACGAAGTGGAACAAAATAAATTAAAAAAAAAAAAGTTGGCAGCTAGCCAGCTTGATTGCAAACCCAGTTTGAACCTAGTGCATGCTCAGTCTGCACAGCTGCATGTTTCCTTGCCCTGCTGGAGTAACTCCATGTACAATGCTTATTTTACTTAGGGTGGCTTTGTTGGGTGAGAGGGATGTTAGGCAAAGGAAATCCATTATATTCAAGAAATATTTCCGTAGTTAGAATTAGCAGGAGAGTTGGTGTGTGTTAGAAGGGAGGCTGGCACTTACTCGACCCACTTGTTCTGACAAAGATGGAATGGCAACAAAAACCTCCCAGGCAGAAAGCTGTTATATTAAGGCCTTGAGGAAGTGGACAACACACTGGATGCTATGAACACTGAGAGGCTTGGACTCATGCAAGGCTGTCACAGAAATGGCTCTGCCTTCCTGCTCAGCTTTTTTACCAAAGTGGTGTGGAGAATCTAGAGAGAGCATCTCTAAGTCAGTTTAATGTCCACTGGGAGACTGCAAGAAAGAGGTTGGTAGGGAACAAGACAAGGTTTCGTTTCAGTAATTCCCTTTCTTATATTGTTTTTAAAATACTTTTCTGGAATTAAAAAGGAAACCTATAGGGACATTATTCTGTTGCAAAGATGGGATGAGGGCCTTTAATAAGGCTAGAAACTACAGACCTATCAAAGAAGACCTTTAGAATGACAAAGCTGTTCACGGGAGAATTAATTGCTTGAGAGGAGCCAGCACCCATCAGTTTGGGTGCTTGGGCGTAACAGGGTTGAGTCTCCATTCTATCTGACTCAGAGCAGGGACCTGAATTTCAGTTTCTACTGAAAAACACTGAATGGCTGTTGGGTTCCTTTCTGAATTGGAACATGTATCTTTGATCTGAAGAAAGAACTGGCAAAAGCTTCAGAGAAGTAAGCTTATTTCATCAAATTGTTTTCGTTATGGATACTATGCCAATTTTCCTTTGGGATGGAGTGAAAGGAATAAGTCTAAAAATTTTCCAACCAACATAATAAAGAATGAAATTAAATGTAGATGTCATATCGGTACCCGCTCTCCCTCCCTTCCCTGAGGATCCTTTCATTGCCAAAGCTGAGATACAATGATGACTCTTTGCAACAAGCTCTGGGGAAAATCCTTATCCCAGCCCTGGTGTCCTTTCACGGTCCTTCAGACCCAGTGCTAAATGGAGTCCTTGTGTCTCCCACTGAGCTTGCCAGTTAGAGCCCATGGACAACTTCTGAGCATGCATTTACAGCTCAGGGAAGCAGTTACCTGGGGTCACCACAGCACTTTGTTGGTAGGGAGTTATTCCAGAGCAGAGTACTTGATTCCTACGCAGGGTCTCGCAGTGTGCCCAAGATAACAGTACCTTACCTTTGAATAAAACCAGGGTTGACAAAGAATTGTTTCCATAGCTGAACAGAAATGAAGAGGATGCAAAGCTTTCCCCCTTCCTTCCTTCTTCCCACATAGCACAGCTATCAACTCTCCTCCCCACCCAGCCCTGGGTCCCTGACTGTTCTCAGTGTCATGGTGCTCCACACCCAGGTTTCCCCAGGGAGTCCAGCCATCCTTTCCACGGCATCCCCTCACAGCTTTGGATTCTTGCACAGGAGTTAGCAGGGCTCATTGAAAGAGCTTTAAAATAGATTTGAAGGGGGAAAGGGATAAAGCCAGGCCCGGTAGCCTGAGGGCGGCACAACAGTGTTTGAGGGACAGTGTGCTAGCAAGGTTCTGCTGTCTCAGTGGAGGTGGGGAATGGAGATCCATGTGGCAGCAAAGATGCAAGGGTTATTGATGTGTTAGAAACCATGGAAGTGCCTGAGAATGGTCACATAGGAATTAGGGCTTCTCCCCTCAAAAAGCTGGTGGGATCAATAGCCCAACTGAAGTGCATCTACACCAATGCACACAGCATGGGCAACAAACAGGTGGAGCTGGAAGCCACTGTATAGCAGGAAAACTATGATATAGTTGCCATCATGGAAACATGGTGGGATGACTTGTGTAACTGGTGTGCTGCAATGGATGGCTCTAAACATTTCAGAAGGGTTATGGAAGGAAGGAGAGGTGGTGGGG
>VZTV01055626.1:0-12398 GCA_013400875.1 Anhinga rufa
TAAGAGTAATTTAAGAAAACAACCTTTGAAGGTTGAGGAAGGAAAGAAATCAAACCCTCTGTGTTTTAAAAAAAAAATCTGCACATGGAGAAATAAAACAGACTCTTTAGGAATAGGCTACAATTTCATCAGTCTCGGTGGCCAATTGAAGGAAACAGCTTATTCGCATCACTTAACGACCAATGAAAAAAAGATAGCATCTGGTCTATAACGGAGAAAAAACAAACCTCTTTTTCTGATCACCACCCTCACTGGTTGAGGACTCTTTAGTAGCAGGGGATTCCTCAGAATTAGCTTTGTCTTCTGCTTTCTTGGCATCTTCTTTGCTATCTTTGGCTTCGGGACCTGCGCCTTTTTCCGCTGTTTCCCCACTAGAGGCTTCCAGGCCTTGGGAGCGTTTGCTACTCTGATCACTTAGGGTCTCTACTACTAAAGATTCAGAGTCCGGTTTCTCTTCCTCTATTGTCTGTTCACTTGTCTCCCCTTTTGCTACAACTAAACGCTTTGCTTCCTTCCTTGCCATAGCTTGTGCCGATTTGCTGTCCAAATCTAAAGCATCTTCCTCCAACTGAGCGGCAGCAAGAGCGTCCTCTTCCTCTGCTAGCCTCTTGCCTGGCACCACGTTACTTGCTTCCTGTGCATGTGGCCGCTCCGCTTCAGAAGTTTCTTCGTTAAGTAGTTCAGATTTACAAGTTTCCCCCAAAATGTCGAGTATTTTCTCATTTTCTACGGATTTAACAGGAATAGAATGGCACAAGATTTAATCACCAGGGAAATACAGCAATCACAAATGTGGAACTGGCATGGCTGCCACACTAACACCAAGAGAACTTCTAAGCTACACAGAGATTGGAAAACCCTAGTGTACACAGTGTTATAAGTACTACGCTAACTGCTGTCTGACAAACTACCAAATCAGCCCTAAAATGTAAACAGGGAAGAAAAATGCCCCCACAGATTTAACAAAAACCTTCTGGCTGATCCTTGATATTCTTCATGAAATCATTCAGCTCTGTTTCTTCTCTAGTTAGCTTCCAGAGTCCGAGATGCTTAACTGAACGTATCAAGGCACTGAGGGTTCAATATCCAAATTTCTGTGAAATTCTTTTAGCAGACAGTCCAACATGAGAACTGGGCATCTTCTGATGGATGGTGCATGAGTGTGTTTGCAGTCCAGAAAGTGAAAAGTATCTGTATGAAATTTCCATGAAGAAACTCTCTTCTTTCTTCTGTATCCAGTAACTAATTTTTACATTTTAATGCCCTACAATATCTTTTTACTGCTTTTACTTCTCTCTACTTAGTAACAGAGATAAGGTGTGTGCGATATCACAAGATCTGTTTACAGGTAGAATCTTTAGCTTTTAAACTGTGATTAACTTCTCTAAATCCATTTATGTAGTTTAACATGTTTTTAAACCATTTCATTTCACTGAAAATATTTCAAAGATGACAAGCATCACTTCACAGATCTGGGGATATGATTGGGTTTCCAATCTCTATGACCCTGCATGATCTGGATTGTCCATCATAAAAATAATGCAAATTATGTTTGTTTGCTTGTTTCTTTTAATAGTTAATGGTTTAAAAAGTATTAGTTGAAAAAAACAGGAATATGTTTTTCTTTAACAGTACCTGGCTCCAAGTGTAGCTTCTCCATTTTCTGTTTGGGAAAATAAACACAGGATAAGGATTTTATAAAATGTATTTTGTAACACAGAATAACAGCAACCTCCCACCCAATCCCAAGATCGAAAACAACACAAATTCACCTACTCCATCTAGCACTTTTTTTCACCATCCGCTGGAACCGAGTATTTTATATAGATAATTTTTCTGGCACATTAAAGCCAAACAAAAATATCAGCCACAATTGCATTCTCGTATCTAACTCGGAATGTTAAACAGACCAATAAAGTATCTTTGTGTACCACATCAACTGCAGAGTGAAAAACAACCCCAGGTGCTACTTGATATAATCAACAGGAAAAAGGAGAAATCAACAGTACAAGACCATTTTTATTTGCCACAGAAGTGGAGGAAGCCTTGTTAGCCAACTAAAAAATAGGGAAAAAACATAGGGTGTTCTCATTTGACAGACTAATCTGAACAAGATCACTTATGTTTTGGATTCTGTTACAATTTTGGATTACGATCATGTTTTTGTTTTCATAGTATGAGCACGGAGCAAATGCTGACAATAACAATCTGAAATACAGCTACATTTTCAATTTACCTTCATTTCAATTAAATCAGAAGAGGAGGCATCTAAATTGTTTTCAATTTCATCATAATCTTCCTAAAAGAGTAAAAAAGGAATTATAGCATTTCTTACAAAAAGTAACATTAGCTTATGGAGAAATACTAGTGTATTCAGTTTTCCCTAGCAATAACATGAGAAATATTTTCCAGTATTTGACAGCTCTCTATTGCTACATCAGATTGTGGTCCAAGAATGAGGAGCAAGACAGAAATATTCTTGATGATTAAATATCTTTCTCCAGTTACCTTTCATTTTAATTTCAACGTGACATTGTCTACTTCAAAGTTACTCTTATTTAGAGAGGAAATTTATTTCACATTTCTGTGGCTACTGTACATAACATGTTTTGCCATTTTCCCACTTTTTGACTTCTCTAGTTTCTACCTGAAAAAAAGAAGTTAGAAATGAAGCTGACTTAGGTTTCTACTTCTCCAAAAATAAAACATGTCCCCAAAATCTTCCTTCCTTAAGAGCTGATGGTAAGACTCAAACAAAGCTCATGAGTTACATGATTCACAACAGCTCTAATTTAGAGAGCACCAGAAAATTGCCTTTCAGGTTAACTGGATGTTTTTGCAATGACTGTGTTTTCAGAAGGTAAATGATAAAAAGTTGAGACAGACACCACAGGCCTAAAATAAAACAAACAAACGAAAACATAGGAGGCAAGGAAGGACAATACTTTCAGTTTTGGGAGCAAACAGCCTAAAATAAAAAACCCCACAAGGATCCAAGGAAGGATAATATTTGGGGAGTGAACGTAATACATAGGTTACCCTGTTCATTCAGTAGCAGAAGACTGTGCTGTCTGTAAAAGACGTTGCAAGTTGCTCTCAAAACAAAGTCAAAAGCCCAGCAATGTCAGAACAGGGCAATACACAATACATAAATATTTTCTTGTTTTATTAATCTCTATGAGAAAACTGTACAACATAAATTCTTTAAACCAGACCATTATTTCTGTGGAAAAAATTTCCAAGTTAAAGATATTTCTCCCCCCCTCCATATATAAAAATATCCAGATAGCTGGGTATATGCATATATACACTTAAACCACATATAAATGGGAAGAGGGAACACAAAACCTCATACATTACTTTAAATTCCAGGCTTTTTTCATGACAAACAAAGATGTTATTGCAAGGTAAAGAAGACTGTGACCCGTCTACTGTGAACGTTTCAAGCCCCTGATAGGTCCAAGAACACTTACCACTTAAAGAGTTAGACATGAAAGCTGTTAGCATGCAACAGAATCCATATCACATTCATGTCCTGTATTCTATTACACTGAAGTAACTTTTTCATGTACCCATATACTTATTAAATTCCTTCTGAAAATTTACAAAGACCTCTACTCGCTCACCTCGTTTTCTGTTAGCTGATCTGGAAGTTCTTTCATTTCTGTTTCGACATTGTCTTTATTATCAGACAGAGAATCGAGAATATTATCAGGACTATAGTCTTCTCCACAGTCTACAGCACTGCCGTTATCTATTTCAGCTTCATCTAACACACTAATATCCATCATGTCAATGTCTTGCAAGGTATCCAGACTTGCTTCAATATCCTCCTACGGAAAGAAAAAGGGTACACGTGTATTTATTGCGGGTTAAATGATGCATATTCTTAGTAACAGCAATCATGATTTTGCTTACCTGCCCATCTCTAGAGTTCTCTTCTAGTCCATTGTCTTCAACACCTTCTTCTTCTGGTTTTCTTCCTAAAAATAGTATCACTGAAGTGAGATATAGCACTAAATTTCATAACATGTCTACTCTTTGCTGAATTATCTATTGAACACTGAGTTTGTTTCAACAATCATTAAAACCCCAATTCAGAAGTCCAGGTCTGTCTGGTTATAACAGAGAACGACTTGCCGCTCAGTACAAGCGAACTGCATGAGCATGAACTAGAAGTAGCACAGTTACATTTTTCAAGAGCTGCACTCCATTCATTCCACAACCCTTCAATACCTAAAAAGACAACAGTGCCTAGGAAGGTGTTCCATTTAAAAGAAACACCCTATCATTGTTAAAAAAACTTCCCTCTTACCATTTAAATAATTAAACTGATTTAGAATTAGTCTTCACTTTTAAGATCCTGGACACACAGATCACGTTTAGGGACATCTGTCACCAAACTTGTATCACTCTTCAAAAACAACGTCTCTTTCTCTATTTTTACCCTGTTATCGTAACGAAAAGCAGCTTAAAAGTAAATTTCAGAAACTACCTTTCAAGAACTGGCTATCAGCAATTCAAATAAACTACATGTAACGTGGCCGACACAATATTTAATGTTTTTGAAGCAAAATATACTTAAATCACTAATGAGCCATTTCAGGATAGCTTCTTTTCAAAACAACAGTTATAAAATGAAATAACACACTAACAAAAGTTATACACATTTGTTATTTGTGCAACAATGGTCCTAAATGTTCCCACTGTAATTTCTCACATCTAAAAATGTATCCCAACGATGATGGAGATTCAAGGGCTTTATGAAAAAAGGAGAATGTATATAGTTACGGCAAGGAAATTAGTACCCAGGGTGTTGTGGAGCCACTTTAATACACATTGGCAGAGCTTTCCACGAGAGGTTACGCTACAGCTGTTTGCTCTGTACTCGACACAATTCTACACTCACAGTCACAAGTACAGGAACACCTGCAACTTATGGTCTCATCTACAGGCTTCCAGTCTTGCTAACAGAAGTACGGTTAGGTGTCATATTATCATTTAAACTTGTTATCGCTCACTAATGTAATGGAGTTTTACCATCTTCCATAGGGGAAAAAGAAAAGGGAATTTAATTTTTTTTAAGTTAAGCTAATGGAACATAACAAATCAACATCACAAGCTAAGTTCTAGTTACAAAGGAACCGTATTTGTCTAGACTCCGTACCTTTGCTAGTTCTTTTTGGTGTTCTCTTGTTGGTCAGTTCTGAGGCCACAGGAATTTCATCGGGATCTCCTCCTTCATCCTCAATGGCCTATTAGAAACAGCAGCATGACACCTACTGTATTGTTTGCTAGCATGCATTTGTACTGGTTTTGGACGAGACACAAGTTAAATTTCTTCACAGTAGCTGGTATGGGGCTACGTTCTTGATTTGTGCTGAGAACAGTGTTGATAACACTGGATTTTTAGTTATTGCTGAGCAGTGCTTAAACAGCATCAAGGCCTTTTCTGCTTCTCACCCCACTCCACCAGCAAGTGGGCTGGGGGTGCACAAGAAGTTGGGAGGGGACACAGCTGGGACAGCTAACCCCAAATGACCAAAGGGATATTCCATACCATATGTCATGCTCAGCAATAGAACTGGTGGGTTGGAAGTTGGTGGGGCTGCCATTACTTGGGGACTGGCTTGGCATCGGTTGGTTGACAGTAAGAAATGGTTTTCTTTTACATTGCTTGCTTTTCTTGGGTGTTTTTTAATTTTATTTTTTTCCCTTACACTTTTTAAAAGTTATTAAACTGCCTTAATCTCAATCCACAAGTTTTCTCTCACTTTTACCCTTCCAATTCTCTGCTCAGTCCTGCTGGGGGGAAGGGGGCAAGTGAGGGACCGCTACAGGAACTCAAGCGCATCCGACAGTATTTTTTTTCTCAACGTGCAGACCTGTTAGAACCTATAAAAGGGTCAGGACCAACGATGTCGTTCCGGCCTCATAAAAATCTGTGAGCATACATTCCGGAGAGGTAGGAGAGACGGAGTCAGGTAAAGCGTGTACATAGGAAGAAAAAGAAGAGATACGGGAAAGGGGAGCGTGCATGTATGCTGGGGGAAGGGTAGAGGAAATCGGGGAAGGACGTGCGTGGGCCAGGGAACGAGAAAAAGACCGGGGCCACCGCGGAGCGACGCTCCAAAGGAGCGACACTCCAAAGGAACGACTGAGGCGCGAGCAGGCGGCGCGGGTCTCCGCTAGGGGTTCAGGGCGGTGGCGAGAAGCAGCGCAGCGGCGGGGCTGCTGGCGGCCCCCGCGTAGGCAACGGCTTTACAGCGGCCCGAGGGAAGGGGAGCGCTGGTGCCAGAGGCCGCCCCGCGGCTCTCCGGGGCCAGCGCGGGGGACACGGCGGCGCGGCCGCAGCCCAGCTCACGCTCCGTGCGGGGCCTCCCTCGGCGCGGCGGCCCGGGACGCCGGCTGTGACACCGAGCGCGCATGCGCCAGGCGTCCTCAGCCGGGGACAAAGGACCCGGATGCCGCCTCCCCCGCCCCCCTCTCCCGCTGGGCCTGCGCCTCACCTTCCTCAGCCGCTCCATGAGGACGCTTTTGTTGCCGCTGCTGTCTAGGTTGCGGCGTTTGAGCTCAGCCCGCAGGTCGATGACTCGCAGCTCGCTCAGCCGCCGGGTTTCGGGTTCTGAGCCGAGAGCCGCGGCCCCACCAAGGGATGTGAAGTCCCCCAGCCCGGCCGCCGATTGACTCTCCGCCATCAAGGCCCCTTCGATATTCCGCCTTAAGCCCGAGCGCACAGAGGAACGCGGCACAGTCAAGCAGCTAACCTTGCGATCACAGCACAAAATGGTGGGGAGGCCAACAGGCGCCGAGGGGAGGGGGGAAGAAGCCCGCTGCGCGCAGGCGCGGAGAGAAGAGCTACGACGGCCGGGGGGAGGGGGAAGGCGGGGCCTGGAAGGAAACCGGAATGACAGCTCTTGCGCAGGCGCGAGCGGCGCCACCCACGTCTAAGGAGGGCTCGCGGGCTCTCGCGCATGCGTCCGAGAGCCGAAACAGACTGCGGTTGCGCATTCTTGCGGTGAGGCGGTCAAGGAAGCAGTGCGCATGCGCTCATGCAGTGGCCGGCTCCGGAACGGGGAGGTTCCTCTGCGCATGCGCGTAACCCGTTCGGGTCCTCTGGTCAACGCGCCTGCGGGTTGCGGTTCCTTTCCTTCCCTCCCCCTTTCTCCTCAGTGCGTCTCGCTTTTGCCACCATTTTGTGCTGCAACTGCGGCTTTTCGCCGTTGTTTTTATCCTGCCCTGCTCCGTGCGTGCGAGTCGAAACAACGGCCCGATGGCGGAGAGTCAGTCAGCGGCTGGACAGGGAGAATTTGCGTCCCTGGGCGGGTCTGGAGCCTCCAGTTCGGAGTCTGAAAACCGGCGGCGGCTGAGCGAGCTACGCGTGATAGACTTGCGGGCTGAACTCAAGCGCCGCAATTTGGACAGCAGTGGAAACAAGAGCGTTCTCATGGAGCGCCTCAGGAAGGTGAGCCGGGAGACGCGCCGGGGCTGCCTGAGGGAGAGACGCAGCCGGCGCCTGCGCGACTCTAGCCCGCCAGGCAGTGCTGAGGAAGATGGCGCCAAAGGGCTGTGGAGCGGAGGGAATGGGGTTGTGGGAGCTGGGGGCGAGGTCCCGCGAAGCCCGCCAGGTCCGAGGCGGACGGCCTGTGCCAGGCGGGGCAGGTGGTGGCCCCGTACTTGGCCGTCCCCTGGAACCAGGCTCGCCCCTGGAACCGCTGGTCCCGTGTAGGAGCTGTGGGATGTACGTGTGCGAGCCTGGCGTTTCCACCCGCGCAGCGAGCACCCCCCGCTCCCGTTTCCTAGACCTGCACAGCACAGCGTGTCTGCCGCGGCGCTTGGCCCAAGCGTTTCTAGCTTCATGCATCACTGGGCTTGCCGCCATGCATTGAGCTCCTGGATTTACAGTTCTATACTCTGTCTACTAGGCATTTGCTGCGTACTGATTTTTTTTCTGGCTTTCTAGCTGGTAGCCTGTATTCTCATCAGAATGTTTGGTATGTTAGTAGCATGTGGACTGCCTTCATTGAACTGATGCTTGCTGTCTCCTAGAGCCGAGGTTCTTACTCTGTCGCAGCGCCCCAGGTATCTGTGTGCACTGTTGCAAATGCTGTAGGATTGACTTTTCTTGTCTATAGGTTATGCTGCTGACAGTTTTCCAGAAACTTTACACCAACATGTTACTGCTTGCTGTGTGCTTGTTGCTTTGACTGGGTGGTCTTTGGTTTACTTATCCAAGTTGCTGCTGTCTAATTCAAAGTGCTAGATTCTTGGGTTTTTTTTTTTTTTTTTCCTGCCTCTGGTGTCCAGCTCTTAGACTCAAAACTTTCATGTTTGTCTTGATATCTATCTTTATCTTTTGCACTTCATAGGCTATTGAGGAGGAAGGGGGGAATCCTGATGAAATTCCAGTGGTTTCAGAAAATATCATGAAGAAAACTCCAAAAAGAAGCAGCAAAGGTACAGGGCAGTTAGAGAGGATTCCCTCCCCCCCCCCGCCTTGAGTTTGCTAGCAAGTTTTACTCGTGAAACGGAACCTTGCTAATGTTTGTTTTTCTGAAGTCTGCTTTTCCTTTTGGAAAAGTGCTTGGTTTAATTTTGGCACTGTTGCTGAATGTTTTGCAGTCCTAAAGGTATAGCTAACATTTCTTGCCTGAGCCAGATTTGGGTAAAACTAGTTCCCTGGAAAAAATTAAGCACAGTTGAATTTTCTGTTCCTTGGCTCTGACCTTTAATGCCATGTGTTACTGGTACTCTTCCCCACATTTGTGCTCAGGTTTCTAGGGATGGATGGTATGGTGTTTAATTCACTGGTCATTTATTCACAGAACTTCTTGTAGTTTATTAAGGCAGGAATTAGTCCACTCAAAGTATCTGTTGGCTTGTTCTCGGAGTTCCCTGAAATTTGTAGCAGGAATTACTAAGTAATGTTGAAGCAGTGTTGGTGTTTTCAAAATAGATAATTGTTCTTTTGTATGACTCTGCCTTTACTTTTGAGAAATATAAGGGTTTTTGAGGTGGAAGTGCAGAGTTTCTAGCAAATTCAAAGTAACTTCTCCAGTGTGTTATGCTTTATCCTTAATAGCTAATAGCAGTCTCATTTTTCTCCCCAGAAGATAAGTTTTTAATAAATACCTGAAATTGGATATGTTTTTAAGGCTTTCTCTCTTCTTGTCATTACATCCAATTTGGAGCGATGTTACATTTACTTGCAAACTAAAACGTGAAATCCTAACTGGAAAGAGAACAAATGTCAGAAATGCGGGTAGAAGCAGAGAGATCTTTGGTAATCACGTTCATTTTCAAGTCTCAGAAAAACACGTTAGCACATTCAGTGTTGGGATGGAAATAGATGAGATGTTCCGCTTAGCTCTAAAATGCCTTTCCCTTTTTTATTGTAATGTGCTTGTAGTTTTTAAGGAACATAACATTCGTAAAAGATGAAACAACTGCTTAGCTCTGAGTTTGAGGAGTTAATGTTGGTGCTGAAACTAGCGTACTGCTTTCAGTAATGCCAGTTCTGATATCATGTGTCCAGCTGGTGAAGGGAGTACTGCAGTAATGCCTACAAGCAGAGTGGTTTTTTTTTCATTGGTTTGTGTTGGGTTTTTCATTTGGTTGTTTTTTTCTTTCTAGTAATTGTAAAGAAATGAAAGGTTGAGATGATAAATTACTGCAGTCTCAGCTGAGCCAAATGTTCTGGGGAGTGTACAGTGGCGCTTCTTGAATTTGTGACAGACCTCGGACTGTAGCATGTTTGTCAGTTACTGAAAAAAATTTACAGTTGTGGGAAATAAGGAAAAAGCAGATAACTAAACTGAATGGAATACCAACTCTGATGAAAAAATAAAACTTGAAGGTTACATATTGTTGCCTTTTTTTTATTCTAATGATCGCAATGTTGTTAGGACGTAGACCAGATGAAGAGGGAGTAGAAGATAATGGCCTGGAAGAGGATTCGGGAGATGGACAGGTGTGTGAGGCTGTATTTGAAGCGAAGTAATGATAGCATTGCTTTCAAGTTACAATGACTATTATATATACTTTTTTTCTTTTTACAGGAGGATATTGAAGCAAGTTTGGATAACTTGCAGGATATTGACATGATGGATATTAGTGTGTTAGATGAAGCTGAAATAGATAATGGCAATGCGGTAGATTGCGGAGAGGATTACAGTGCTGATAATATTCTTGACTCACTGTCTGATAGTAAAGAAAATGCTGATGCAGAATTGAAAGAACTTCCAGATCAGCCTACAGAATATGCTGTAGGTAACTTGGAGGCATCCCCACAATTTTCAGAAATTAAAGAAGAATCAAGAGAAATACCAGTAGCGATGGTATGCATCTCTTATGTGTGTGGAATCAGATTATTTTTTCCTTTTTTTTTTAATTTTTTTTTTTAATAAATTAAATAGCAAAACAGTAACTAAGGAGTATTTGAAACAATTTGGGGCTCTACCAGTTCTCATGGTCATTGCTTTTTCTTCTTTTACATATTTGTGGAAATAGCATTCTTTGAAATGCTTAGATGTTGTTTGTACACATATGACTGTACAAATTAATAGTAATCCAGAAAGCGTTCATTTTAATCATGCTTTGAATTCTCTGCTTCACCTTACATTTACATTCCCATTTTCAGATCTTTCCTTTGTTTAGGAGGACATGCGAGGCATACAAATGCTGCAGCCTTATTTACTTCACTTTAGCTGAACAGCAGCATTCCGGGAACTATATTCTAGATTATTTTTCTGTTACGATAGGGTCTCACAGTTATTCAGTTGTTGAAAGTACTTTTATGTTGGCTTTCCATGTTCATCTGGCTGTTGCACTGCTTATATAACATTGTCCATCTGGGCTAGAAGATATTTTTTTTTCCCCCAAAGTGAAGTGTTTATCTCCTGAAGTGTACAATAAAGCATTTGAAGAAAGTTATTTCTGCCCAATCTAATAAGGAAGTATAGCTCTTTGTTGTGTATGCACATTGTGTCATCAGTCCGGACTATAAGATTCTAAATTTGGGTGCTTTCCTCCTCCTTCCCCCCCAGTCTGAAAGCTGCAGAAATAAGGTTAATGCCCTGTCTTCTTGCATATCCCTGCCCCACACAAGTCAAATAAAAATAGCCAGAAAGTAAGTTTTTTCAGTGACTAAACTACCGGAGTCCAGGTCAGCTCCTGCAGTCTTCTTTTATCAGTAAAGAAAACAGTTATTGAGTCCCATAGACTTCTTGGCTTTATGTTGTTGCTCTAAATAAGAGAGAAAGAGTAAGAGAAAGTTTGCTGTTGGAATCCCCCTGTTTAAAAGATTTTTTTTTTTGTGAGCCCACCAACATCTTAGAGAGGTAATGAGAAAGCTTATTCAGTCAGTGGAGATTAGGGAGAGGCATGGGGGTCATTGGTCAGTTTTTACCCTTATCGGTTGTTTTGGATGATAGATATATTTGCTTAATATCAGTTGTCAGTTGTAATAAAATCTTGGATTTCTCATTCAGGTTTCATTCGCAATACCATTCTTTTATAGATAACACAATGTCTTCCATTTACTTTCTAAAGGTAGAGGTTGAAGATGTTGGAAACAGTTTAGATGCTTCTTCATCTGATTTAACAGTAATAAAGGTAAATGGTAACCAATTTTTCTTTACAAACAAAAAGGCATAATATACACCATATAAACTGTATGCTGAAGCAGTATACGCACAGGTAGTACACAGTGGGTGCATTCTTACTCTGCAAGGAATAGGAACTAATGCCTTTCTAATTTAATCATACGGACAAAGATATCTATCTATCTGGTCATATATGTATGATGAATATATCATACTGAGTTTGGGTGATAAATTGCATTATTTTTATCCGATGCGTAAACCAACTCAGTGCCTTACATTATATTTAACTTCCGTTAAGAGTGTACGCCTCCTGTGTTGACAAGAAAGCTGAAACTGATCTATTCCTGAAATACTGGCCTTGTTTCCAGATCACTTGTGGTGATCTGGACACTTGCAGCTCCAGGTGAAGCTGGTGTTTTAATCGATCCTGTTTTCAGAAAGCAAACTTTGTAAAGTAGACTCTAGAGAAGGGTACACAAAGATAAGCTTTGCTCTATGCTGCTTACATTTGTTGATTTATTTAGCCATGCAAATGTGTACCATGTGTTCAACAGGTATCTGAATTTGAGAAATATTAAAATTTTTATGCATTTCATAAAACCTGAAGACATTAAAAAGTAATGTTAAACCTTCCTGTAAGAAATTTATTTAAAATTCAGTGTTTTTAAAGTTGTAATAGGCTAAATTATAGCAACTCCCTAAATTCTCTCCTATCTTGGGGGAGGTGAGAAGTGTCATTCAGAATAACATCTTGAATTCTTATAAAACCATGATATTTCTCCTTTTTTTTTTTTT
>VZTV01055641.1:0-18055 GCA_013400875.1 Anhinga rufa
GAAAACAGGTTGCAATCAAGCCTAACACAAGAGGACTGCTATCATTTAAAAAAGCACTTACCTAGATGCAAAATTTATATTTGCAAAAATTTCAGGTTATTAGAGTTGTTACATCTCTAAAGATGCATTAGGAACATTCTGTCCCTAATATACAGATCATACCTTGTTTAGTTGTTCAATATTTTGGAACGAAATACTGAAGAATTAAGAAGTATTAAGAAAGTAAAAAGATAATGAAATGATATAACAATGTCCAGTGAGAACAACAGATACAACATTCCATGTCTAAATTGGGATTATAGAATTATTCTCAACATTGTTGAACCCGCAAAGATCATAAAATTAAACCTTACAAGCTTGATACTTATCCAACTTATGCCACAGTAAATCAGAAACGACTTTGATGAGACTACCCCAGGGGAACAAAGGTTCTGTATTTTTTCCTTCAAGGATTTATAACAAGTAGGAGAAGGACATGTCAAAAAAGTATGGATCTTTTCAACTGGACTAAGTGGGAAAAAAGATTTTTTTTTCAAAGCTCCGTACCTAGGTTATTATTTCTGCTTCACAGTCAAAGTTTTTTAATCTAATTTGATATCACGGTAATCATTGCCACAATTTTATTTATTGTCTGCAATGAGTACTGTTTATTTATTTATTTATTTATTTATTGCACTGGGTTCTGCATACACTGCCCTAAGGGCACCTCTATTTAAATAATGGGATGTCTCATGTGGATCTCGGTTAGGATGGAATTGCTCAACCTCCCTTCATGCTACTAACCCAAAATACTCAAGAGACCTCCTGTCACACAAGCGGAGGTAGCCCCTCAAGGCACCAGATAAATTTAGGGTTTTTCTAGATGTCTAAGACAGAAATGTTCTTGCGTGGAAGTAACAAAATAATCTGATTGTTTCTGTAACGAAAAAAATGTACTATAGATTATTCATAAAACCCCTATATTTCAAGGAATGGCAGTGGGTAGAAATGTGATTATTCCCATCACTGTGAAAGCAGATTGTCATAGTGAATCGGGGCTTATGTGTTAATTAAATCTTTTTTTCCCAAAGATGTTGGCTTAAATTTTATGGAAATGATTGGTGTCAGCAAGTGGGCTTTTACTGTAATAGCAAGTCTATGCAGCGGTGCAGGCAAAGTCTGCTGTGTACATTGGTGTCATTTGCTAACCAAGAGAGTCTCATCTGTAAAAGCTGAACCTCCTACTCCCTGCTCACCCCTCCCCGTGAAAAACCATTTCCCAGCTTCAAAAACAAGGTATGCTGCTACAAGCCAATGTAGGAACAGTAATGGGGGATGTAATTAGAGCGTTTGAATGCTACAACCCAGCAAGAATGCTGGAGAGAAAATGGTGCTGGAAGGCCATTCTTTTGCAAGCCTGAGCATCCAGGAGTAGTCTTAGTAACTCTCACCCAATACCAAACTAAACCATACAGGTTCACAAACTCACATGCAGTTTGTTAGGCTAAGAAATTATCATTCATAACGGCACAAGAAAGCTGCAAAACCAGTACTATTTGGTACCAGTATTACTATTGATCACACTATCACATTTGAGGATTCACATTAAGAATGATTAATTTATATAATGATATTTCCCAATGTAATTTTTCCTACTTTTTAATGTTGATACATACTAGTACTGTTTATTAAAGTTCTGTGACAGTTGTAGGAGAGTTGAATATTCAAAACCTTTCTCTAAAAATGCCAGAACATTATTCTCCACACTCTATTTCTGCTTTGCTTTTGTTTAGTGTTGCATTTTGCTCAGTGTTGCATGGTTTGTACAGTGGTTGCCTGTAGCTTTGTTTACACAGAGAGAATACACCATTCCCACCAGCACAGTGTTAAGCAAACTAGCCTGCATTGCAACAGCACTGTACACTGACATCACCCATCTGATTTCAGGTTTATACAAAGACTGTTACCAGAAGACAACTTGCAAACATCACCTATCCTCCTGCCTGTAGCCCTCCTACACGTCCCCAGTGCAAGCACAGAGTACTCGTGGAACAGCTGCTATTTGTGATCTTTCACGTACTATGCTTGGTTTTTGGCTTACTTGATTCAGTCCTACATGGGAAGAAGTTTGTGTATTATGGAGTGGGGTTTTTCTTATGAATATGAATCATCTATTGATTGTGAGCGTTCAACAACTATGGAATTAATTCAGAGGAAAGCGTTACATAGACCAAGAAAGAAAAACAAAAAATAGTTGTTCAGTTAAGGAATAAATAGTGAGATACTCCAGTCAGAAATTGTAATAGTAGAAAGAAGACTCTTGAGGCAATCCTAGCAATGAAACTATTTTATCAAGGCCAAAGCTAAGGGTAGGGGTATGGTTCATACTACTTTGTCTGAACTGTCAAGATGGTCATTTTAGTTCCCTATAGAGGGGGAGGAGAGAGGGAAATCTCTTTTTAGTGACAGGCCTTGCTGGCATTCAGAGCAGCACAGCATAGAGTTCGTCTCTGGGCTACGGCCCCTCAGTTTCCAGACATGCTACAACACAGGTCCAAGTTATATACATTTTCTTTCTGGGGCCTGTGATAACACATTCTGTACACCAGTAATGGTGAACCGTTAAAACAGAAATCACAACTTACATAGGGCTCAGAGGTACAAAGCATGTACTCGAAAAAATAAAAGCAGCAAAAGCCCTACCCATGGATGCTATTTATGCTTTGCAAGTTCTCCTGAGGCTGGCTAACCCTTCCTGTGTCAAAGAAAATTAATGGCTCTGCAGTGGTTTAGCAGTCCTTCTTGATTTTATCACTTCTCTTTTTGTTTGCCTTGAAGGTTTCTGATCACCTTTGATCTAGGTTTTGGCCTTAGGAAGAATGAATTGTTGGATGGCATAGAACCTTTTTGCAGATGACATAGCTGTTGCCAGCTGAGATCTTGAGATAGTGGTTACTTTGGGTTTCCTACCTTTGCTGTCATTTTACTTGCTGTAGATTTCTCTTTTGCATTTTCTTTCAAGTTAACTGTGCTAAGATATGATAATAGCAGCTAAACCAAAATGTGATACATCTCACAGTTTAAAATAATTCTTTTGAGGTCTTTTTTAGGTTTCCAGTTCCAGTTCTTTATAGCTTTGAAGATTAAGAGAGTCAGGAAGTATAGAAAATTCATGTACAACTAACTTCCTTCCATTGCTTTATCTTCTAATGCCATCTCTATCTGTGGGTGCTAGCCTAAATATTATTTTTCAGCGGACAGATTCAGACCCTACTGAACCAGTAGCAGAACTCTGTCTCACTCAGATGCCAATCTCAATCTCATATTATTTGTAGAATATACTTTGTTTGACAGGTTAATGACAATGAAGAAATAAATGGGGAATGAAATATAAATATTTTCTTTGGGGTTTATGAAGAGATATATATACAGTTTTAAAGTCTGGCAGAGTGTCATCTGCAAAATACTTCACTGCTGCTTTTGTTTAATCTCACTTTTCAGGGCACAGCTCTTGCACTATTTAGTTATACCTGCTGGAGCATATGGCTTATATCTCTGCTAAAAATAGCTGATGTTATATGATAGTACTACATTATCCCTTCAGATGAAATGACAGCCCAGCTCTGCACAAGACTCTGATGTCATAGTTTAACATCATGACATAAGTATGAAATCTTCCCTGTCCATTTTAACCATGTGAAAAATAAATAATCCAATCCATACCAACTTGTCTGAGCTAAAATAATCACGTGCCAATCAGCTCCCTATAATTTCATCAGGAGTTTTCTCTATCAACAAAAAATCCACAGATCCAGGCTATAAAGCTCTTTTTATTTAGAGATTAATATGAAATGAAAGTACAGGAATAAATATCTCTTAACTTTAATGTGAGCTGCTGGGCACTTCTAAATATTAGTATAATCCATTTAAACGCTCAGGAGTGCATTTGGGAGCCCAGCTTTATGCAATTGTTTGTTAAAATGTTTCCACAAAGTGTACTGGACACTGAATACAGGAAAATTAGATTGCCTGGTGAAAAATATCTAAATCCCTCCCAGTGAGGGAGCTGAAAATAGAAATATCTTAAGGAACAATCCACTTACAGAGGTAATTTAAATAATAGAACATTGGATTATAATCTTTCTCTGCTATTGTTTATTAAAGATTTCACTTTTCATTTGCTCAATTTACAAGAAAAAATATAGTGATGAGGAGTAATTTCTAAAATCTGGTCACAGAAAGTTGGCACAACTTAGAACAATCCCATTAAGTGATTTTCTTCTCAGTCACTGCTACAAAATGTGTAGATTTTGCTAGCCATTTTTAAAAATCTGTCTATACAATCTCACTGTCTTCAGTGGTTTTATACATAAGTGAGAGAAAATCTGTTGCTGAATGAATTATGAATGAGGAAGGGAGTATGTCTTCATCTGGAAGAGACCTATCAAGTTACCCTGGTCAAGACATCTTCCTGACCCTCAATTTCACTGTCCATAAAATGAAGGAAATGACACCAACTTCTTTGTCAGATACCTAGTACTGTTATATAAAAGACTGTTATTATTTGACTTTCATTCCTTATGGATCTAAATATGGAGAAGATGGTGTAATAGTGAATACCACCTAACCCAAAAATTAACTTTTAGTTATAATAAAAACTTTCCTCATTCCGCTACCAAAAATTTTGCTCCAAACTTTCTCAGCATAGAGGATTTGGCTGGTTTTAGAGCACATCTGGCTGATTTTAGAGCATATTTAGAGCACCTACATCCAGGTGAATATAACTTCTCCCTCACTGGTGAGTTAGTAGCCTTGCTAAATGCCTGCTGTGGTGTTCTGGTTTTGGCTGGGATAGAGTTAATTTTCTTCACAGTAGCTAGTATGGGGCTGTGTTTTGGATTTGTGCTGGAAACAGTGTTGGTAACACAGGGATGTTTTAGTTCCTGCTGAGCAGGGCTTACACAGAGCCAAGGCCTTTTCTGCCCCTCACCCACCCCACCAGCGAGCGGCTGGGGGGGCACAAGGGGCTGGGAGGGGACACGGCCACCGGGACAGCTGACCCCAACTGACCCCAGGGATATCCCATGCCATATGACATCATGCTCAGCATATAAAGCTTAGGGAACAAGAAGGAAGAGGGGGACATTCGGAGTGATGGCATTTTGTCTTTCCTACTAACCATTACAAGTGGTGCAGTCCTGCTTTCTTGGAGAAGGCTGAACACCTGCCTGCCTATTGGAAGTAGTAGGTGAATTCCTTGTTTTGCTTTGCTTGTGCACACAGCTTTTGCTTTACCTATCAAACTGTCTTTATCTCAACCCACGAGTTTTCTCACTTTTACCCTTCTGATTCTCTCCTCCATCCCACCAGGCAGGGAGTGAGCAAATGGCTGTGTGTGGCTTAGTTGCCAGCTGGGGTTAAACCATGACATGCAGGCAAATGGAGTAGGAGGCAAGAGTTTTATGGACCAGACGTGCCTCACGAATGGCCAATTAGACCACTCAACAAAAGAATAGTGCTGAATATTGGATGCTGATCTCAAGACCAGTTCAGCTTCATGCTGCAATTATCCAAACAATTCTACAAACTGATGCCACTTTTCCAAGAAATTCCCAAGATAAACTACAAATCTGAGTGAGAACAACCACTTTGAATAATGGACTGTCTATTTTTGACCTGGACCTAATGATTTATGCATTCGAGGCTCAAAGCTTCCCCTTCTGGTTAAAGAACAAGAAGGAAACATGTAAATGAAGGAGCAGGAGGAGTTCTGCAGGGAGCGACACTAGCAGCATGGCCAGCTCTGTATGCTGAGCTAAATGGAGCTCAAACTCTAATAAAAGCCAGTGGGCAATGTCAAAGGGAACAAGAGGAAAAACAGAAGTAAACAATGATGAAAACTATATGTTCTGTATTTCCCAACATGCCTGTCAAAACAATCCCATAAACTGATCCATTTTGGTAGTGAAAAATCTAATCCAGTTATACAGATGGCTTGATTGCTAGCATTTGCCAAGCCTGCTCTCAGCCCAAGGAAAGCAACACGTAGCTCAATGTTATGCTGAGGCTATGTCACTCACAAGCAGTTGCTCTCATTTGCTTTTCCTCCTCCCAATTGCCAGGTGTCTTCGGAAACCCACTTACTGAACTCTGAAATGCTGCCTTAGTGCCATCATTCAAATTATGTATTGTCTTTACCAGACTGTACCTACTGCCCTTCCAATACTCTGTTTAGCAATTGTAATGCAGCACTATAATGGACATCTAGTCAGCCCTGTCAGATTAGTTCAATTGAATCATTTTCTGCAAAAATGAAGAATAATCTACAGTACAGAAATAGGCCTGACATTGGGAATTGCGCTCCTTAAACCTAAATGTCAGTGTAATCCCCAGTAAATCTTAAGTTAGGTAGGGTTCAATCCACCTAAAATCTGCTTAAATTGGGACACAGGCAATGAAGGCCAGTTTGCCCATTTTTAAGAGTGCTGAGCACTGCCCTAAAATTGCAAGGCATTTCTCTACAGCCTGAAAGTTGCCCGAGTGCTTAACTACAGTCCTCCTAGCAATATCAGAAAGTGCATTTTCTGGGGAAGTAAATGCCACTCTGACACCCAGCCTCTCTTTTGCTATCCAGACTCAAGCACAGTGGCATCTCCACTCCACCTACTTCCCCTGGAAAAGGCTCAAAAGTTTGGCTGCATCTGTGTTCAGCTTGAACAGTATTAAATCCACATCTCAGAGGAAAGCAGAACCTGAACCCAGTGCCTAGAAATTTTTGGGAGGAGACAATTTTATTTAGACTAACATTTACTTTAAAAACACTTTCAATATTTACTAATGTAAAATGCACACATGCTCAAAAACTAAGTTTGGACCAGCAGTCTTCCTTCCTCCTGATTGCTGCAAGTTAAGAGTCATGTTTGCATGTTGTCTATCTTCCTCTGTTGCTTTTATGCCTGAAGATGAACTGCTGGGCCATCAAGAAGATGATGGACAGTGCTATTGCTCAGGTACACAGAGCACTCTCCTAGAATGTGGGAGTTAAAACTGCTCAGACTAACTTCAGTAAGATCTCTTCCATCTCCTGCTTCACATTCTAACCCCTGCAGTAATAAGCAGAAGACAGGCAGAAGATACTACACATAGTGCCTTTCAGCAGAGGAGCACTAGACACACTGGATCCTAGAATACCCTACTTGTTTGGCATGTTTCAGTGAAACAGGGAGATACCTTGCAGTTCTGGAGTCTCCAAAAGCCCCTTCTAATCAGTGGAGGAAAGGAGGTGCCTAACCTCCCTGTATGGATATGTCTTCATTTGTCTCTCAGGAAGCTCAGTGGTGTCAAATGAAGTGGATGACATCCCCATCCTTGGGGAAGATGTGCAGCATCCAGCAGCTCTAAGTTTGGCACCTAAATGAGACAGTCTGGCTTTCACCCTAAATTCTGAAATAACAGCATTTCAGCTTTAAACATAGAAATATGCCTTAAAGGGAAGAGGTATTTGCCACATGGATAACAAGACAGATACCCAATGCTCTTGAAAACAGAAGCTGAGTGGACTAAATCTGTTGAAGAATTTAATTTCAGTAATCAACTTTTATTAAACAATGAGAGGTACACGCAGATTATGCTGTGCTGTGCATTGGGCTAGAACTGTAAGATTCTTTCTCAGTTTGGTCTTTATCCCACAGATTTACAAGTTAGCAAAAATAATCTACCAGAATACCTAGTCTGACAATCACCTGGATAGGTTCACCAAAAATCAGTGTCTTCTAGTGGTGGTACTTTGCTCTAGAAGCTAATCTGAGGCTTGAGCTGACAAACATAATTTTGTTGGGCCTGCCTACCTCTGTATTTATTTTAAGTGTTTATAACTAAGATTTTTAAATAGTCATTCACTTAGTAGGCACATGCAGGAGCTTCTTTCTTGTTGAAGATTTTCTTTTTTAGTACTGATCTTAGATACATTTTGTTTTTCTCTAGTCTTTTTAAATATTGAATTTTAAGAAAGATGTATTCCATAGCTTAAAATAATTATCTAAGAAAGTTCCACCTGGCCATTTTTCAATAATGCCTTTGTGCATTGACATCAAATTGGCTTCCTCTCATTGACAGGGCAACAGTCTATAATAGTATCACTTAATATGCAGCACAGTCTCCTTAGTACTGCAGATAAAAAGCTAAACCTAAAAAAACCACCCCAAAGTTCAGAAATATGGGTCTGGAATACCATATGGAATGCCTTAGAGAGTCAAATAAAGAGGCCACTTTTAGGATGAATAATGTTGAGGACTAGTTTTCTCTGGCTGCTAAAACCATTTGGCAGCAGCATGGGCATTGACTAGGTTGCAGGCAAACTCCCTGCTAGTGGGAAGCTGGGAGGAGCAGCCGGGCCAGCTCCAGCACAAGCTGCCATCCTCCCTCCATGCCTGGAAAAGAGCAGGTGTACTTGTCACAAGGCTCAGGCTGAGTGATGAGTCTCTGAGGTTTATGGAGGTGTTTCAGAGCTTCTTTGAAATGATTTACAGATAGACTAGGAATTGTCTGCTTATTATTTGCTCTAATGAATACAAAAGATTAAATCCAGTAGAGGAGGTCTATTTGAACAGGTGACAGTAGCTTCAGCACTTTTAACCACCCACCTTCATGGGCCAATATCTCCACTCTCAGTGCATTGCTTGGCAAGAAGAAGCAGAGGAGCCAGAATGCCAGGACTTGAGCACTGCCTCTCCATGGGCAAGGGGCTGGTGCATACCACCTATGACTGCTTTGCCTGCTAAAAGCAGTCAAGAGAAAAGGGTAAAGCAACTTCCAATTCCTGCTGCTGGGATCAAGAAGGAGTGACAAGAGCAATTGCTGAAGGGAACATATCCCCAGCAGTGCATACTAACCCCAGACCTTGAGTCAGTTCTCACCAGCAGCCACCAGCACAAGACGGGAGGTTATTCTAAAGCACCTCGGACATACTAGTGCCTGATTTTCTTAAGACAGCAGTAGATACAGAAGAGTTCAAAAATAAGATCTAAGAAATAAAATAAAGTCCAAGATAATTCTGGAGAAGTTCTGAAAGAGGGCAAGAGAAGTGGTCAGCTGAGATACATCTTTCTAAGGACTACCTAAGGAGCAGTCTACACTAAGAAAAACAATGCTGTGACAGACAGAAAGCATTAGTTCTTTAATTATTTTTTTTTTTGTCTTGGGCACTGTTGTGTCCACACTGCTAAAAATCAAGATTTAAAAAAAAGTTGTCCAGTATTCAACATTGGCCTCAATTCCCTGAGGAAAAACTTAAAAGGTTTGAGGGTTGATATGAAATTGCCAGTATTCAGGCAATTGCCCAAAGCCCAGTCAAAAAGTAGCAAAACACCCATATTCTATCCCAGGAGTACTAGGGACACCTGACCAAATAAATGAGAATATTATACTCGAAAAGACCATATTCCAACTGCTTCAGTATCTGACTCCAGCAGTCAGATACAAGAATGGTGCCATTTTATCCTTACAAGAACCTCGTGAAACACATGAACCTCGTGTTTCCAGACTGGGATGATAATCTCAGCCATGCGCTCTATTTCCACATGCACCCACTGCACTGCAGCCTAGACAAAGAACAGACAGAGATCAGAAATCAGTCCCTCTTGCCTTATACCCTGCAGCAAGAGTATTCCTTCTGAAAATAAACACGTAATATTATGGTATAATTCTACAAACAATTAGTTAATGTGATTATGTATATGCTCATTACTTATAAAAATCTCTTTTAAAAATCTCCTGCTGAACTCTTGACCTTGGTCATATGTATTAGACTAGTTTGTGTTTTACAAATATAGGGCAGAGAAATGAGCCACCTACTTCAGGATTTGCATGCCGCCTTTTAAATTTTAAAGTCTGAAAATATGTGCCACCATACCAAAGGCAGGATTCATGCCTCTAAACACAGCAACTCTTCAAAATTTTCCACAGCCTCACAGCCCAGACTATGAGGAGTTTTAAGAATACTTTTTTTTTTTTTCCAAAAAGGACTATTTTTGTTAATGTCTATTATTCTGTCACACTTATTCCAGCTGAATTTCATCTACCATTGTGCTACTTAATCCCTCAATGTATTTAAATCCATCTGGAATTTTTCTAAATCCTCCATAGTTCTTCCTGACAGAGACAATTTACCCATGGGGTACCACTAATCTCTCTACACGCTGAGAAGCAGCAGTTCATGATGAATCTTTCTCCCCTATCTCGTAACCAGTTCTTAATCTGCAACAGCACCCTGGCCCTTGTTCTGTGACTCACTCTCCTTTAAGTCGGTTGTCCTGGTTTCATCTGGGATAGAGTTGATTTTGAAGAGCATCCCATTTATCTCCTGTTGATTTGAAGGGTAGGTACAACATGCAGTTTTGCTGCAACAGCAGCTTTTCTCCTAGGAGACCCTGATGTATCTCATCAGAAGGTGCCTCACTTCCGAGGGTCTTCCAGGTGTGCTGCTGCCAAGAAGGAGAAAAGAGGGTCCCTGGCACTGCCTCCTGGAAGCCAATGCTCTGTGGCCTTCATATATAAGTAGACAAGACTTAAAATGTGAATAGTAGCTTACCATTAATGTGGTCTCAGACTTGGAGATCACAGCCCTTCTCCACCTCAGAGAAGCCAAAAACAATACTAGGAAAGCTTTCATTTTAAGGACATTGTTTAATTTTTTTGATGTTATCATTTCTCTTTTTTTTATTCTTTTTTTTTTCTGCAAATATTTTAACAAGCAACATAATGGGAAACTCAGCTACTGAAGTATGAAATAGGAGGATGTGAACCTCTTTGTGTGCAGATTTCAGTAGTAACTGAACTATGAAAGAGCTGCTGATGCCACCACAATAAACAGATGTAGCTTTACCAAGGTTCCTCAAGAGATTTTCACTCCCCTCTTCCCACTGACTCTTATCTCCTGGGAATTAGCTTCATGGCACTTTCTAGCACATCAACACCACTATTTTCTGACCTGAAAGCTCACTTACCAAACCTGGCTGATTTAGCTGCTAGCTACCAACGTCTGAGCTGTGTGCCCTGCAATCCAGAGGAAAGATGTTGCATTTGCCTGAGGAGGGAATGTCATCTACACATGCCCCATGGAAGGAGTGAGTGCTCCTGCCACCTAATGTAACACACGGCATGTCAGAGAAGACATGGCAACTCAGTGACATGACTCTCCTAGTCTCATCAGGTTCACAACCACCAGTATAAAGCTATTGAATCCAGCCTTCTTCAACTCCTACTCCTTCCTCTTTTTCTAGACACAAAGGAAGTCTCACTCAACACAAGAAAGATGCATATTATCCATAGAATGGAGAAGAAACGGAGATATTAGAGTGATTTGCTCCAGGTCACAGAGGAGGTAAGTGGCATAGCAAGGACTACTGGGAACGTTTTAACATCAAAGTAATTTATAGTGTTGCCATTAAATTCTTTCTGAGCCTACCAAGCCTAAAAAAACATTTAGACACCAAAATTGTATTTATTTCTCTTGTCTGGAAGTGCCCCTGAGAGTGACTCATCCGATAATCTATAATGAAAGTCCTGGGCACTGATGCTTCAAGTACATGGCATTACAAAAGCCTGCCTTGTCTGTCTGAGTTTGAGTCTTTTGTTTGTGTTTCAGTGTAGTTTCATACAACTTGAAGCACACATCCCCAGTAAAGACATAGAGAAGGAATATATTTCAGCACTAGACAGATTTAATTTGGTTTGAATTTAAATTTAGTTAAATAATGATTAATATTGTAAATGGTTCACATTTATTCAGAATTCATGAAAGCAACCAAATAACTTCTGACCACAGAACTACTCACTGGGTTGTTTGAGAGCTGCCTGACTTCGCAGCACTGTTACCGTAATTATTTTAAGGACACTGTAATTTTATTGCATTGGGCTGCAGATTCATTTTTCTATGCCTGCTTCCACAAAGGCTTTATTAGCTGTAACCCCTTCTAAGCTCACTTCTGTTTTGACAGCTCAGCAAATTCCCACTTTCCGTAATTTTTTCCCTCTTTTCCCACCACCAGTAAGTGTGAATATAAACCTCTTAATACAGACAAATTCAAGTCCAGACTGATTTGTAACACAGATTACACTTGGCAAAAATCAATGGCAGTGGTCAGGTTGGGATAGAGTTAATTTTCCTCCTAGTAGCTGGTGCAGTGCTGTGGTTTGGACTTAGTATGAGAATAATGTTGATAACACACTGATGTGTGTTAACACACTAGTTGTTGCTAACTAGCACTTACACTACTCAAGGACTTTCCAGCTCCCCATGCTCTGCCGGGTGCACAAGAAGCTGGGAGGGGACACAGCCAGGACAGCTGACCCCAACTGGCCAAAGGGATGTCCCACACCATATGACGTCATGCTCAGCATATACTTTGGGAGGAGTTGTCCAGGGGGTGTCGATCGCTGCTCAGGGCCAGGCTGGGCATCAGTCAGCGGGTGGTGAGCAATTGCCTTGTGCATCACTTGTTTTGTATATTCTTTAGTCATTATTATTATTATTATTTTCTCTTCCTTTGCTGTTCTATTAAACTGCCTTTATTGCAACCCACGGGTTTTTTTTCTGATTCTCTCCCCCATCCCACAGACGCGGCGTGGGGAGGGTGAGCGAGCAGCTGTGTGGTACTTAGTTGCTGACTAGGGTTAAACCACTACATCAGGCTATGAAGGTCAGAGGAGATAACTGCATCATGGAAACAAAAGAGTGATAGAGAAGTTGAGAAGGATCAACTCTCTAGAGTAGTAATGAAAGTGTGACACTGTGCCAGCCTGTACTTGCATTACTTCAAACATGCACAACCTCCAGCTGTGTTAATAGCAACAAATTCATACAGAGGCTTTGTCACTAGCAGAAGCATGGAAATAATGGCAATAATCTGTGCCATAATTGTGATATCCTCCTTTCTGAGACTGAAATGGACCCCACCAAAGTACTGCCTAATGCATTTTAAGCTGGATGTTAGAAACAGCGCTGGAGTCCACTTATCATGAACCCTGAATTTCTGATGCAAAAAAATCCTTAAAAATGCAAACCTGTTCTTTCATATCAAGTTACTCCTTCATACAAGTAATTAATAAATGAAACTGAGGAAAACTGATGGTACACCTTTTAATACACTTCTGACTTTTCATTCCTTCCCTTCCTTCATATCTTCCCTCTTCCTTCAAGGCAGCTTAAAGCCCAGACCAATTTATAATGCAAATTATTTAAATTACAAAAGACAAAGAATATCCAACAACCTAGTGTCAAAAGAAAGAATTTAAAGAAACAAAAAAAAGTCCTGTAAGAGATCCAAACTTTAAAGATTCTTAAAATTACTTTTTATAAAAATTATTCTCCATACTATTAAGAAATTTACTCAAAATATATTTCTACAGCAGATATACCTAGTCTTTAGATTGTGGCATACCTTCTTCAAACAAGTGCCAGTGCTAAGCCAGAATATCGACTTGGAAGAAAAACTAAAATATTTTTTCTGTTCCAATTTACTATCTGTGTTCTGAATTAGTTCTCACTTATTTTCTACTTATGAAATTTCATTTGCATGAAATAAAAATGTTTTAGAGTGAGATTAAAATTATTTCATTCTAATTTTTAGTGGTCAGGTGTTTACATTGTGTACTCATTATCTGAGTTAAGAAATTCCAAAAAATTTTCAGCCATGAAAATTAAATTATTTCATTTTTATATATGAGCTTCCCAGGACTGGGCAGAACAGCACTGATGAAGAAATACTGGTAGATAATAGACTGCATTATGATTCAGTTTGCAGCATTCCCAGGAATCCTGATCTTTGGCTTTTTCCTTCTCACTCATTTCAAAAGCTTAAAATTCATCACTCTTTTATAATGAACTACATGGTAATTACCCCAAAACCACTGTGATACACTAAAGTATTGACCATATGGTATTGTGAGAGATTGCAGCATGTCAGGGTTTTAATGACTACCGCTGTTTATAAAAACAAAGCACAGCTCACAGCCCCATCCCTAATTTGGGGATATGTAATGTGCAGCCTCAGCAATTAAAGGTTCTATAGCCTGGAGACAGCAGAGCAACCTAAGCCTGCTCACAGAGCTGCTGTGGAGTACCTGCACAGGCTGCTTTCCTGAAAAAGCCGGCACGTGATACCCAAAGAAGAGATGCTAAAGTGCCTCAGAAAGCATGGAAAGACAGAAATGGGAATGTCTGTTCTAGGAAACCAGGCCAACAGCCATACTTGTTCAGCTGAGTGGAGAGATACAAATGCGAGCTAGGCACTACTGGGGACTCCAGGCACACTCCTACAATTACCCATTGCTTTTCATTGACTCAAGGGACCAGAGTGATTCATTGCCATTACTGTTGCTAGTGTGACAGATCAGCTGGTCACCAGCTACATCAGTTCAAAATTTTGCTCTGGTTGTTCCTCTAGAGTAAAAATGCACAGCTGGTCCTGACAGAAAGCAGAGGAAAACATCTGGGGAAGTGAAGCCCTAAGAGGAGGGAAACATGGACCCTTGGAAGGACTCTTCTCTTGTAAAGTGATCTTCAACAGCAGGTGAGAATCATGTTCCAGGATAATATATTTCAACAGATTTTGGAAGTACAAAAGCTAAGGGCAACAGAAGTAGAAGAGACTATCTTCTTATCTCTACACATACAACAGATAAGAAGAAATTCAAAATATTCAAAGCTGAACTCTCATATTGAAAAAAAAAAACCAGTATTTATTGCCCTCTATGGCAAAGCTACAGTAACAGCTGTTTTTCTATTATTTTCTTGTGCATGAATAAGAAGCACGAAGTATAATTTTCCTATGCGAATATTTAATATCACAATTAATGCAGTGAAGCAGTAATGTGGGGGATATGATCTCTGTCACTTTCTAAGTATCACAAGAAAACTGGGGAATTAAAGAGGGAAAAATGATTTCATGTGTAGAAAGCTCTAGGGAGTGTGAATAATTACACGTGAAGAGTTAGCCAAGGAAGATTCTAGATTTATGTCTCTCCACTAGTTATGGTGCTGAGAAATAATGACAGAATTGTCTCTACTGGATAAATTCATAGGCAAGTAGTTGCTATCTGTATTATTTAGTTACGGGTTCAAGCTATGTNAATGGTTTGAGGAATTACAGTTGTTGCTACAGGGAAACAGTGGGCTCAAGAGGAATCTTGGGATGAGCAAAATAAAGCAGGCTTTAAAATTAATGATGGACGTTTATGGAATCTATTTACGTAAGGGTAGAAACTGCTACGGTAAATGACAAAGTGGGGGATAAAAACTTTACATTTAACTTCTTTTTTAATGTGAGCAATGCTGCCCCTTGCTGATTTTAACAGACTTTAGTAGCAAGAGATTTTCTGTTTTATGTATGTTTATAATTCTTTTTAGTTTTTAAAGCTAGTTGTAGAAGTTAAGTGAAGAATATGCACAAATCTTCTTCCCTTGATAAAGTGCATTTGCAGGTAGAATAACAATTTCAAAGAGGACGTTGAGATATGCAGAGAAGGTCAAATCAGTGTTTCTGTTTGCATATATGTAGTAAAGGACAAGAACATTTTGTTATTATTTTCTTGAAAAAAGCTGAAAAGCCTCATGCAATACAAAGGATCAGCTTCCAAGAAACATCAAGCCAACAAAAAACAATAAAACCTATCAGCCCTGTTTCATTGCTGTAGATATTGTGATTCATTTTCTCCTATTTATTTTAAAATTCATTTTTAAATGCAATTAAAATGCTCTAAATATTTTAACCTGGTAGGGGAAACAAATAATGAAGATAATAACAATACAGTTCTTTAATGACTTGCCTAGAAATACATAAAACTTGAGGAATAAACCAAGAGTTCTGTACAGCCCAGCTTCAGGGTCCTAACCTGAACACCATCCTGCAGAAAGTAATCATCATATGCAAAGCAGTATCATTTATCACCTTTGTAAAGGTGGAGAAATATCAAGCATTTGGAATTAACCTAACCCTTCAGCACGTTAAATGGGTCAGACTAATCATATTCCATAGCAATTTTATACTATGGACACAAGATCCATTTTCAGCTTTTTCACAGCATCTGAGCAGAATGCTGGCTATCTCAAATTAAATGCATAGAAATGCATGTATGATCCAATTAAGTTAACATGTTGTGAACAGATTTACAGCCTATATAATTTTACACAGACAGTCTGGAATTGCGAGTTAACATATGACAAAACACAAAATATCTAGGAATTGACTAATACAACAATGCCAGAAGTCGGCTCACAAGCTGCATGAGCTGCATGAGCTGTCTGTGATCTTGTATTTATACAGAAAACTTCAAACACATACGTTCTGATAAATCACAAAACAGGACAGGTTCCTCTGTATTGGGTGTCCAAGCATGGCTTCAGAAAAGCATGACTTGACTTTGAAGCTTGAAAGACTACAATAAGCAGTGAAAAGAGATGAACATTCTACTCTCAAATTAGGATTTTTCTCAGTGCATTGAAGTCTAATTACTCAATCTCATATTTAAAAAATTGCACACCAGCTTGACTATTTAAACTGCTGAGCATGCAGCAGCTTGCATTTAGTTTTACTGGAGGTGGTAAGAACTACATGTTCTGGAAAGTCAGGCTTTTGGTTTCCTTGTGAGGGACTCAGGAAGCTAAACATTTAAACAATGTTTTGATGGTGGGATCTTGGCCCTCAGCTTAGAGCATATCCTGCCAGACAAACGGGAGTTTTGGCATTTTTTCCAACCCAAGAAAAAGTTTTCCCTACTTGAAGAGCTAGAATTTCAGAAAATAGGAATAGTTCTTTGGTCCAAAGGCAAAGACTTCTCTGATTTGAGAGCTCACATTGATGTATCCCCACTATAATGGGGAGTTATTTTGTAACTACAGCCAAAGTAGCATACAAATGAAAATAACATCCTGTAGACAACCTTTTTTATACGATTACTCTAGAATTCTAGAGCTAAAATGAGTAGAAACTGTTCAAAGCAGTTACACTGAGAAAGAAGCAAACCTCTTTCACACAAATCCTACTGTGGTAGAATACCACTTTTTTGAAGGAGAAAAGAGTAAACAAAGTAAATCACCCAATTTGATTAGTTTCTCAGCATAATAAAGTGCTGAAGCAGCACAGTGGAGGATTTGCTGGACAATTTTCTACACTGAAACTGTAAATTCATTCCAAAGCTTAGCGCTGATGGATATTATGGATTGGTATGGATTGCACTGCTCCAACCATCTGAAAGGTCACTCGACAAACACAGCAGGAGTGACCTATTGTTCTTGCCATTGCCAATCAGACTGCCGTTTTGACAAGTCTTTAAACTATCACAAATCTTTTCTTCAAGTACTACATGGAAATGTTTATCTTTGCTTTGTGGCACAATTAAAAGCTGGCATCTTAGGAGTTCACTGAAGCAATCTTAATATCTCCTTGGGTCACACTTGCAAAGCCACGGAAGCCTGAGAATCTAATAGTGAATGGATCACCCCTGACATCTGTCAACTATACCACCGCGTATAATCTTTTCAGTTCCATTTTCAGATCAGAAGGTGAAAAGAACTCAAGCTATTATCCCCAGTGTACAAATATGTTGGACTATTCCTCTTTCTCACCAAAAGACCACTGTTTCAGCTGTAAAAATGAAGCTTCACTGCTCCAGAAAATAGTGGCCACTAAAAATTGGTGGATTGAAATCATGACCTATTGCTTTATGGAGGAAGAAGAAAAACATATGAAGATAGTAGTACTGGAAAATAAATAAGTACCTCTCATGCTATATTTTGGTATTTCATTTTTGTGTGCACAAGAGTGGATTAAAAAAAACCCACCTAAACCATAATTTTAGCTTTATAATCTTAAATGTGCTAACTGCTGCAAGAAAGATATTTCACATATGACTTTGACTAACACTCAGGCTATTAGAAAGATATTATTTCATGCCTACCTTTATCTCCAGCTTCCTCTCTATTTAAAATAGAGAAATTTTTAAAAAGCATAAAGATCTAAACACAAAATATCAAAGATCAGTTGTGAAATCAATTTCCTGAGTACTTGTAGACTAAAAT